>JAECUM010055618.1:0-14796 GCA_016617855.1 Megalonaias nervosa | reverse complement strand
AAAAGTAACGATATTATTAACAACCGCGTTGGGAATTCGTACAAGTACATCTGGTAGTTGTATGTTACTCGTTTTAATCGTCCTTGTTTGTCCTGAAAAACGACGACTTCATTTTGATCCACACCTGTGATATTTAATAAATCATCGATTTCATTTCTGAGCTGATCAAGAGTTGCATATTTAGATAAATCGACCTTCTGATCTTTGCGAGTAGATCTTCCATAAATATCTACCATTATATTTACTGATATCTGTTTAAGTGTTATGACGTAGTGTAGTGAGCGCGTGCACGACTTTATGAGGTGGCGCTGTTGATTTTGATACAGCATCAAGCACAGCGAGGGTTTCACGACCGCATATTGGAGGATCAGTTATTTTTGTGTTGGTAGCGTTGAATACCAGATTGGAATATCGCCGGTAACGTACTCTAAAAATTCTTTTGGTGGTGCTAATCCATCCGAATCGAAATAAATAATTCCACGTGGATCAATTGCATATCCGACCCAGTGCGTGCCTGGGCCAGAGTTTTTATCGAGATTAATGATACCGGTTTCAATATTGTTTGGTTTTTTGGTAATTGATCGCGCATAAAAACACCTCTGAAATTTTTTATTTTTAATTGCTTAGCAGCATTAAGTAAATCAAAATTGGACATAGGTGATATTAGTAAACTGTCCCGGGAAGTCTTAGACCCTTTCCGTACCACGAATACGGGGTTCCTGGTAATCTTAGACCCTTTCCGTACCACGAATACGGGGTTAATGGTAGTCTTAGACCTTTTCCTTTTTTTTTTGATTCCTTGTCCGGTTGCTTTCTTTAATGCCATTCCAGCAGCTGTTCCAACAGCACCTAGCGCAGCTGCTTTTGCAACAGCTGGGGCTGCAGCGGCTATTAAAGCTGGTATAGCTGCGAGAAGTGGAAATATACCACCCGTCTTAGCAATATCTTTAATGGCGCCCGCAGAAAGATTAAGTTTTATACCTTTATTTGATTTTTTGGCTTCATAGAAGTTTTTGAACTGACGCTCGGTCAACGATAGTTTATTTGCACCGGTCATCTGTTCTCGCTTTAGCGATATTTTTATTCCACATGTATTTTTTGATGCTGATTGCAGTTTTTTAATCTGACCAGGAGTCAGACTCACACTAAAGTGATGATATGACATTTATAATATTATGAACGATCTAATTACATGTTTTCTACTGGAGCATCAATAACTCTCATTCGTCCACCAACACCTTCGAGTAACATCGATTTATCGCTGAGTATAACGGCAATTGCTCTGTAATTAGCGATAACTCCTCGGTTTACGCGAGCTCGAAAATGTATATCAACTACTGATTGTCTGGTTAAATCTAAATGTTCTAGTGAAAAGTAATAAATCGGATACAGCGTTGTAAAATCTAGCTGCGATATTTGTAAACCAGTATCAATATTTTGATCACGTCCCATAAACGACATTACTCGATGATATGCACGTGCTACATGATTTTGATCGAAATTCAATAATATATCTTCGGATGGTTCTTGATGTCCATTTATCCTTAATGAAACCTCAGAAACGCCGAGTTTATCAAATATCATATTACTTTGTGTTTGATTATTTACTCGTGCAGTATTTTGAAGCGCAATAAATATATGTCGCGGTGCAGAAACACCTTGCTGAGAAGCTATTTGCCATGTGAATAGACCATTAATTGCACTTTGAGTAGAATCTGTGGTCATCGTTAACCATGATAACATTGATTTACCACCTTGACTCATAAAAGATAGTAACCGATCTTCTTCAGATATTGTTGAAGTCATCACTGGCATCCACAATGAAAGTTTGGTTAGTACTACTTTGCCATGAAGTGCTCTAGTTGCAGCATCATCAGCTCCCTCAACGTGCCACATTGCATCATTATCATCGCTTTTTCGCACAAGTACAACCGTATGTTTGGCTCCAAAAATAACCTTTCGTACGTGTCTGCAGAATCCAAAGATATGTGACAGTGGAATCACACACGAAAATGTTTTCCTATTACCCTTTAACATTGCTCGACGTGCTGTAAATCCTAAGTTGAATTCTGGATTAACACTGTGCAATAACGGAAAATCAGCAGCAGGCCGGGCTATCATTCCAGCTGGTTGTGGATCGGATGCAGTATCCCGTGGTGTTTGTACTAAATTATGATGTCTATTGTCAGGAGAATCAGTTGTATCCTTCGCAAACATCATTGATGGACCAGCTGATCTTGAGTAATCGTCGCTATATCTTGCAAGGCCAAGTATTGTTGTGGCAACGTCGACGTCTTTCTGAATTGATTCAATATTTTTTCCGTCGATCATGTACGTAGCGCTATCAAATAACGCCATAATACCATTATTAACAAAACCAGTTCTAACCTCAGCGGCGTACTCGGTATTATCTGTCTTTATAATTTCACCTTCAACTTCGATAAATGCTTCAGCGGGTAAGAAATATCTGCTTGTATCTTGAACCTGTAGTTCGATTCGTCCACGCTGATTTGGCTCTCGTGCGTCATAAGAATAATACTGATAATCGCGCACAGACTCATCTTTGAGAACTGGTGCGTCCATGTCAAACGCGGGGTCAGATATACGCTTAAACATCTTTATTATTATCGTCTTCGTCTAACACGAAGACCACTTCGGGAAGTGAGACCACTTCCTGCTATCAGACTAGCGGTTATATTTTTTTTCCTTTTCCGACATCGGGACATCAGCCAACTCCGCTAGTTTTTGATTAGCGGCTTGATTTATTATTTTACTTACACTTGCGGGCATCACTTCAGTGCTGGCCAATTTCACAGGTTGAGGTCGGACCGCTTGTGGTTTGCGTATTAATCGTGATAGTCTATCTTTGATTGCTGAGAATGCTTTGCTAGCAATATTACCAACAGCGCCTATACCTTTTTCACGAACAACATCAATAGCTTTCATTCCTAGCTGCTTTGCAATCGGTATTGCTTTTGGGGCTATTCTTCTAAACAGACCCTGAACAACATCACCTAGTCCATCTCCGTAGGTCGATTTGTATACTGGTAATCGAGAGTTTATTGCCCTGACCATGGCAGGTCCACGTTGAGTACCATGCACGATCATTTTGTTATTAAATGACTTTATCACTAACTGTATCTAATCACTGTGGTAGTCATCGGCGATTTCATTAATGAGAGACCGATATACATTAATATCCATGATACAGCCTGTAAATAATCGTTTACAAATATCAGCTGCTTCATTAATGATTTCTGGGGAATTATTACCAGCTCGTTTTCCTCCAATGAGGATTTCTAGTCGATCAACATCAGCAAGAACGTTATTGGGGCAAGTAATAAGACCACTTCCTAAACCACTTCCAGTTGCTCCAGGAGTATCATAAAATACTTCTTCTTCTTCTTCTTCCTTACCTGTTGTTTGGACTGGTTGTAGTTGTTGTAATCGTGGTTTTGGAGATAGAATTGGTATTCGTGATTTTGGTGATCCTGGATAATCACGAAGTGATTGCTCAAGTGGTTTTGGTGGTGCTTTTTGTTTTGGTTGTGCTTTTTGTTTCTTTTGTTGTTTTTGTTTTTTCTCCTCTATTCTTGATTGAATTAATTTATTAATTTCCCCATCATAATCCTTATATAATGGATCATTATCTCTAGCTTGTTCAACATCCATACGTATGCGATATAAATATTTTTGCCATTGTTCACTGGTTTTAATATCTTTTGCGTGTTCAGGTTTCATTAATTTACCTCTTCGACTAAAACTATCCACAGCAAAATTAGCTAGTTGATCTAGGGTCAAATTATTAATTACTTTAATAGTTTTTTCATCAAATTTATTTATCAATTCAGCAGTACTTATAGGACCTGCTGATTTTGGTTCAGGGGCTAGTGCTTCATCACCTTCTTCTTCAGCACCTTCAGGTTGATCTTCATCCTCAGGTATTTCCGGGACTGGCATCGCAGCAGCTATTTCGGCTGGAAGTTCACGTAAAATTTCTTTTGTTTTCTTAGTTCTTCTTGCTATTTTCTTAGTTCTTTCTGCTATTTTTCCAGTTGCTTCAGCGGTTTTCTCTAACACAGGTAGAATACCTTTAGTGGTCTCAGTGATAGGTTTAAATAATTTTTTTGTATCCTCTTCAAATTCAACTTGAGATTCCTGACGCGATTGTAGTTGTTGCTTAACAGAATCACGAACAGGTAGATATTTTTTAATTGCCTTTAGTCGCTCTCGAGGTAATTTAGCTGAGTGTGGTTCTTCAATATTCATTATTGATAATATCTATAATGGCTGTTTAATTTATAGCAGCAGGAAGGGTGAAAGACATACGCGTAGTGACCAGCACGTGAAAAAATCGGAAAAAATCTGGTCAATTAGAGAAGTTTTTACTGTTAAGGCAAAAACGTTTTTTTCAGCCTTCGTAGGAACCCTTAAATTTCAAAAATAAGGTCTCTACAAAGTTGTAGGGTTCACCGTTCCTGCTGCTGGGTGTATGGATGGTTTCACAATATTGTCAATTCATTTGCTTCAAATGATTGATCGGATCTGCCAGTTATATATTCTATAATGGTCAGTCAGGGATATTATAATAGACTTATTAGACTGTATTGTGTCGAAATTCCAAAAATCCGCTGACCACTCCTATAGAGTTATCGCTTTCCTTGATGGTACTACAAAAATATTTAAGTTGGTCATTGTGTCATAGTGACCTATTTTTTAAGCTTTGGTGATCACAGACATCTTTTTACATGCACCAAGGCAACTGTATGGGTGCGTTCACATCTGAAATCACCACATTCGTTATGTACCTTGACGTCAAGAATTTTGTGTGTGTGTGTGTGTGTGTGTGTGTGTGTGTGTGTGTGATTTGGATTTTTAAAGTAGCTTTAACAAGTTTTCAATCATATCGTTATAATGTCTTCAGTGTGGCAGTTTATAGTGATGTCTAGCACTGGGCATAATGCCGCAGACAAGTAGCATCATGTCCCACCCAGTCACATTATCCCGACACTAGGCCGACCAGTCCTAACACTAACCTCTTAATGCTGAGCGCCTAGCGAGGCAGCGGTTAGTACCATTTTTATAAGTTCGAACCCACGACCACCCGCATCCGAGGCGGACGCTCAACCCACCAGGCCACCGGAGCGGTACGACACCAAGAATTATCATAGTTGTTGAGTCATGTGTAATTAAATTCTCGTCCACATATTTAAACTAGAAACAATCAACAAATAAAAACAAACGAAGCAATTGTGATGTCTGGGAGGAACAAGCCTTGTTTTTGGTGTTTTCTAAAAGTATAGTAATATTTAGCAACACACTTGCATTTTAAAGAATATCATTTACAACTAGAAAAAACTATTTTCTTAAGAAAGTAATCTAAAGATGAAAGAAAACAAACAACGTCGTTAGTACCTACGTTATCGTGAAAGATCTGTCATTCATTTCAGAATATCATTATGTTAAGTAGGGATTAAAGCTAAAATAAAATTGCATAGAGCAGGGGTTTCTTTTTATAAAAAAAAATCAAGATGGAAACAAATAAAGATGCAACTAAGTACAATCTTTAGACAGATACTAAATAAAGACTTTCAAAAGAATCTCTTTAAGTTGGTGAATAATTCTGTGGTCGATAATGAGATCGAAACTACTAAGATGGGTAACAAATCAACAAATAAAAACAATTGAAGTTCGTTTTATATATTGGAGTGATAAACAAAGTTATAGTGGTATTGTACATGTATATTTAACACATCTGAACGGTTATTTCAAAGAGTATCCTTTAGCACTGAAAACTTAAGTTCTAAAGAGGCCAATCGATAATTGATAAAAAGGGGTCAACACCTCTAGTACCAATATTATCTTGCATGCTAAACAAAAGAAAGAAAACCTTGTTATTCAATATCATAGGACGAAGTTTTATGTTATGTTGTGATTAAAACCAAAACAAAGTTAGGAAAGAGAACGAATGTAAATGTATGGAATGAAATAACTAAACAATTTGAAACTTGAAAAGCATACATGATTTTCAAGGAGAGCCATCATGGAAAAAGAGTTGCCTATTAGTCAGTTTAAAGAACCAACAAATAAAAGTAGTCAAGATAATTTATGGTGTGCTAAAATAAATTGCTTATGCGTGACTTCTACTATAACAAGCTCAGATGCCAATATGGCCATAACTTGTGTTCATTTTAATATAGAGGATGGTAACTGTTGTAATATAAATTAACATATTCAGGTTTATAACACAAGTAGAGTCAATATTTTTGCATTTCTCAGATAAGAATTGTTGTGAAATGTTTATATTTAGCAGCATAAAGGATTCATAGAAATATGGCACTTACCTCTCAAGAACATCATAGATGGTTTCAAGACACAGTGGTTAAAACAAAGAATGGTCTACTCTGTTTGCTTGTGACGTGAACGCTCACATTAAGGACTGTGCATAGTAACAAACATCTTTTAAACCCGGATCCCGTGTTGGTCAAAATATTCAATTCGACAGCAGTATTTACATGGGAATACCACTGTATTGTTGTCTCTAGTTTTTCGGCTGATTGGGTGGTCTAGTGGAAATATTATAAAATAGTTTGTACACGAATATTAATTTGTAAATTAATGCTACATTTAGTTTCTAACAACTCAAAGTTTATTGAAGAGAACAAAGGGCAAAGAAACAAAAATAGAGATATACACTTTATCATACTCTAAAATTTTCAATTCCATTTGCGCTGGCAACAATTGCAAGGAGGTAGCTAGTCTACCTTGAAAACTAGATTTGTATTCCCACTTTTATAAATCTTTGTAAAGTAACATTTCTTCAGCATATATTTCCCGTTTTCAACCTACGAAACTTACATAATAAATGGTTATGTTTGTACGTTGTTGGTACAGAGAGCGATTAAAGAAAGCCTTGATGTGCAGCAAGGTTGATTACGTCATTACTGTTAATGATTTATCCATCAGACACGTATTTGATAACAAGTTAGGATCTTAAGAGTTGTAAAGTGTCCGTTATAAACGTTGTAAAAGGTTCATTTCTACGTTCATATTGAAAATGAATTCCTTGGCAGAAATTAATTCAATTGTGTAGGTGAGTTTGCTTGTGTGTATGTGTGCACGCGCGCGCGCGCGTGTGTGTGTGTGTGTGTGTGTGTGTGTGTGTAAAGTACGGTTACTGAGTACATATGTGGCGTTAGGGATGTTCCTAACTTCCTACAATCGGGAATAGCGGCTTAAGATCTATCTGAAACGGTTTTGTATTTTTTCACCCAAATTATTGTAAAGTGGTTCCTTTTCTCAGATAATTAGCAATGTACTGCAGTCCATAATACTTGTTCACATTATCAATGTAAATTGTCTCCAGCTTTGATTTGGATGCCTTGTTTTCTTTGTATCATTTTTATTCTTCTACAAATTATTCGTACACACTGACATTGCCTTACAAGATGTATAATTGACTCTGGACGTGCTCTATGAATACTGCAAGAACCTGTCAATGCCTTTCTACGTTTAAGAAAGGATTTATTGCTCGTTGATATATATCGGACAGTTTTGTATTGAAAAGCTTGTCATTTTGGTATCATGTGTAAACAATTTTGGCCATATTACCCAAATTTTCAAAATTACTGTTTGGAACAGATTTTAATTTAGTTTGGGGTATTATAGGTTTAGCTGTGGTCTGTCTTAAAAATTACTTATACGATATCATCTCATATTATCGAAAGAATCGTTTTCCATCTGATAAGGAGTTTCTTTAACCAAAATAGTTTAAAAGTTATCAAAAGATAATATATGTGGCTTACTAAGGTGCCCATATCGATATGCTCTGTAAGTATGTGTCTTTTAATTTTGAATCTACTGCCACTTCAAAGAAATCTAAAACAAATCTTTAAAATTCTTGAGTAATATATTTTGGTGAGATTAGTAATAGATAACGTATAGATAAGAACTGATGGAGCCAAGGATTTAATGACAGCAATTGTAGCTATCTATGAAAGATGGCGCAAAGACCAGCTATTCAGTAAATCTTATATTCTAATAAGTTTCATTTCAAAATGGAATAGAGTTTTATAAACCTCACACAGGTCATAGAAAACTCCAAATAACTTGAAAGTGCACTTAGAATTCCAACATGAATTTCTTTCTGGTAGCAACGGTCTACAACACTTTAATTTTGCCGATTTTCATATCTTTTGTATTTTATAAGGTTTCTTCAAACCAGAACAATCTCTAAAATTATGATGGAGATCAGGAGTAGTTTTCAGTGAAGTGTTGTCATCTAGGAGAAAAGGGACGAAATATTCAGCGTATTGGCTTATTGAAATTATGAGTTATTGACTTTTACTCTGGTTATATTTGGGTGGTATTCACTAGCTGAACTTAACAATAGAACAAAAACAAAAAAAAACATGTATGAGGAGAGAGGATCCCCTTGTCTAATGCCCATTTAAATTGCGAAAAAGGCGATATAAAGCCATGATCGGTTACAAAGCTTTATGTATCTCGGTTTTGTGGATTCAAAATATGCAATAGAATTTAACAATATTTTAAGAAGCAAGTTTTCGCACATGATTTTATTTAAGAAACACGATTTCAAGTCCACAATAGGGTCAATATATTGGATGTCAGATAGGCAAAATTTTCATTTATCTAGTGCACAGGCTTTATTTTCTCAAACCTTAATATTGATGTCGATGGAAAGTGACATAATAAGCTGCTTCATGTTCTGCTAACCGTCTGCATTATAAATAATATTTCCATCCTGGTATATGTACATGTGCATAGTTCTTAAGCTGAACAACATATTCGTTTCGATCAGACTCTCTCTCTCTCTCTCTCTCTCTCTCTCTCTCTCTCTCTCTCTCTCTCTCTCTCTCTCTCGTGTAGTCGCAAAGCAGAAAAAAATGAAATTTAAATTTTCACCCTTCTTTCCCAAATCACGAAAATTGAATTTTTCTTAATATCTCGTTTCTAATCATGAAAGAAATGATTTTGGGACAGCTGTAACGGTGAATGTGGTTGGTTAAATTAACTTAAATCGGACTTTTGGGCTACGGTTTCTTGGCATCGTCATCGTAGTCATCATAACTGTAGTCATCATTACCGTTTTGTAAGCCCTATCACCACTGCTTCCATTATTTATATAATCACTAATATCATTGTGGTCATAGTAGTAGTAGTAGTAATAATCAAAATAACGTAAGCACACACACACACACACACACACACACACACACATTAAAGAAAGACGACAACTGCCATAGCAGCAGAGAGGGTGAACAGATAATGCTCAATTATATTTGTTCGAAAAATGAATTAACTACAAAAACTCAAAACACGAGTTCAGTAACTCCAAACCGAAGCCTCTAACCGATCGAGATTCCTCTAATTTGGTGAGCTCATTTTGTTATTTTATTTTTAACTCTTGTGTTTTGAGTTTTTGTTGCGTATTTATTTACTCTTTGAACACTTAGTCGCGGTCGTCACCCTCTCTGCTGCTGTCTCTCAATCGAAAAGTTTATCGAGACCTATACGATACCTAGATCTGAGGTCATGTAAATTTATTGTGATAAATCCGTGTGGGGTAGCTTGTGCTTTTGAAAAGAAGTTTTTGAACTTAATCATATCCATATCCCCTGAACACCAAGTCTGGTGAATATTTCGCTGAGTATGTGTATCGACTCAATTAAACACAACTAAAATATTGCAGTTATCTCTGATCACTTTAGGTATTTGTGTATATCGCTGGGTAACATAAATCACGTCAGTATTTTTATGTCTGCCTCGAGAAAATATCCGAGCTGGATTTGATTGTTTGTCCAACATCACATCGTCGTATACTACGAGATTATTAATAAATCCATCGAGGTCATCTACAGATGGGGCTTCATCAATATTGGTGATAAAATTAATAATATCATTACCATCTTCATCCAGCAACTTGCATTTTCATTAAAATCTTTAAGTACTTCATAACATCTCTGATCATCTACAGATGGTGCCACTAAATATAACTTATCCCACTTGAGCCATCTCATTATCAGATTAAGCAATAATTGCGTCTTACCACTTCCAGATGGACCTATTATTATCATCCTGATAGAATTTGGTAGCGCTGGATGATGCTTGACTGGCTCTTGTTTTCGTGTTGCTGAGAAATCAATAATATCCATGTTGTACAAATATATAATAAATAATATAAATTTATATGGTGTTCGATGCAGAGCACCCACCCCACCAGTGGATTAACAACAATAATAACAAAATATAAAAAAAGCGTGCACTTACAGGCAAGAGTGTGAAATGTGGTACAAAAAATTACAAAGTTTTTCGTCTCGTCTGACGGATGTCAGTGTTGGTGATATCGCTGCTTCGCTGGGAAAATTACCAGGGGTTCCATGGGCTAAGTACCCTGGTGAGAAACATCTACCTGGATACAATTATTGTGGTCCTGGAACTCGACTTAATATTCGACTTGACGAACGAGAACAACCAAGACCTGGAGAGTATCTAATAAATGCGATTGATCAAGCGTGTCACGTTCATGATGCTGCGTACAAAAATAAAGATTTACAACAAAGACATATTGCAGATGCGAAGTTGATTCATGCGTTAAATTCCATAAAAAATAAATCTCTCAGAGAAAAACCTGCTAGCTTCCTAGTAAAATCTGTGATGAAAGGTAAACTAACCCTATGGGCTGGTAATTAATCAACTAATTATTATCATAATAATGGAATCGGTTTATTATAGCCCAAGTGGATATTGGAGGGGTAGAGCAGCGATTCGTAAACTTGCTGATACAGCAGGTGTCTCACGTTATGTTGCTGCAAGTTGGTTAGCACGACAGGCAACATGGCAAATCTATCTATCACCACCTAATAAACTTCAGTACACACATTTTGATGTCAGCGCTCCTAATGAAGTTCATCAAGCAGACATTTTGTTTATGCCTCACGATACCATTAAAATTGGTAACGTCAATCACGCACATACAAATACGCGTTAACTGTCGTTGCAAGTAGATATAAGAAAGCAAAACCACTATCAACGAAAACAGCAACTGAAGTTGCATCTGTGTTTGAACGAATTTATCAACGAGGACCCTTGTGATGGCTACAGCTACTACAGGTTGATTCTGTCAAAGAGTTTCTTGGTGCAGTATCATCTCTAATAAAAAAACATAACGTTAAAATCAGACGAGGACACACCGCAATTCATCGTGATCAGGCAATCTTTAAGCGATTTAATCGAACACTTGCTGAGAGATTATTTGGATATCAATATGCAAAGGAAATATCCACTGACCTTAAGTCCGTGGATAAAAGATCTCGTGAATGGGTTGCAAGACTACCAAGTGTGATAGCTGCTTTAAATAATGAAATTACTTGTGCAACTGCCATGAAGCCTACCAATGCAATCACAAAGAAACATATGCCAATACAACGACATGATTCTTCCTCAAAACAACCAGTACAAGGTAATGTGACTGTAAGATATTTACATGAACCTGGTGAACTTGAAGGTGATAAAAATAGAGCGACTGATCCTTGGAGTGTGACCACACATAAAATTTCCAGCGTGGTAAGATCCACGGGTAGACCTGCAATCTACAGACTAGATTCAACTGCTCCTCAGCGTGGATTTGTACGTTAACATTTACAAGTAATTCCTGAAGACACACAATTACCACCGCGTTCACTTTTGTAAACTGGCTCCTCGACGTCGATTACACTCAAGACAGGTTAGCATCACATTTTTGTGTGTGTGACCAAGACTACTATTAATTCTATCCACGGTAAACTGTCTTGGATTATTATTCGAATACTGCCACAACATTACTGTGTTACAGCTCGCACAATGATTATTCTGTTGTTGTTTCAGTGTCATAATAAATTCAGCATCGAGATCAAAGTCGCGTTTATTTTTTTTATTTTTTTTGTGTGTGTCACATTGCTTATAACCAGATAATTTTTTTTCTTGACAACTTCATTGTTAATTTCATCATCGCCATTGTTATTATTTTCTGTGAAGTCTATGATACACAGCTGAAATATTCTTCTGACTCGAGACACTGCGAGATAAACTAAATTTGACCATTCAATACGATCATCAATAATCTAAATATTAGTATCCGAGATCGTTAATCCTTGTGACGAATGAATCGTTATAGCGTATACTAGAGTCCATGGAGTTTTATCCATCGTTATCTCGCTCTCAACAGCACTGACAGGAACTAAAACAATATCATTTAGTACAAGATTTTGTTTCTCATTAATTCCAGGAATTTCAACATCGATATTCTGTTGAAGCGTATCTGCTGGGCGACAACACAATGGTACAGGTAGATTTGAAAATTTTTCTTTATGTAACAGAAATAATTGTTTTTGAAGTGTATCACGAACTATCTTTCTACTTGCAACTATCAAATCAGCAGGCCTCCACAGATTCCAAAAATCATTCATATGAGTTTCTGGAATTAGCTTACGCATTATCTCAAACTATATTTTATCCGGCTGCAGTCTGATTCACGTTTTAAATTCTTTCAGCGGTTCATCAATATCTATATGATCATTATTTGTCTCCTCATAATTATCTACGAACTTTTTCAGCCATTCATGTCGAGACTGTCCAACAAAAAGTGGCGATTGACCATGATCACCACACATTATCACAGCAGTATATTTCGTCAACAACCAGTCAAGAAATATTTTTAATACTTCCATCGATACCGTACAAATTTCATCCCAGATAATAATCTTGGGGATATATTTTTCACCCATCCGCGATGGAGTCCATACGTCTCCGCACCATCTAAAGAAACTATGACAAGTTTGAGATTTTACTCCTCGTTCATTCATTTCTCTGGCGAGTCTATGTGTAGATGTCAAAACAACCTCATCTGAACAGTTGTTCAGAAATAATTCAATCGCACGCGTTGTTTTACCAGAACCACCACACCTATTAAAATAAATGATTCTATGTCTGGCCACAGGACCATATACCGATGGTGCTAATGCTTTTGATACTTGAGTATTATTCTTGTAGTATATCCCCTTAATTTCAACGTCGGCAGATTCAGAATAACTAAGTATATTTTCTCGTTTTATTCTCCATTCGCCCCATAATTCATCAGAAAGTAATTGTTTTAGCAAATCGGCATATATTTTATTGATGTAAAATGAATCTGTGGCAACTCTAACCGCGGTATCAGGAAATCTGTTTACCATCGATAATAAATTTATCGAAATATATGCTAACATCGAAGATCTTAAATGAGTGAACTGCGGTGACTCACCATCAATATAGCCCACAATTGTACCTAATTTAGTTCCATCCGACAAAAAAGCATTGCTTCGACCTATAAATGTGTTTTTCTCCTTTGCATCAGCAATTATAAAATCGAGTTCAGCATCGTCCATAATTAATCTTGTACAATGTCGTTTATGATCACATGAACTACCCTGAGTAAACTTACCGATTATTTTTCTGCCGAGATCCTTCGCAAGTTTATTTTCATATTCAATTTCATCGGGATTATCCCTGACATCGTCAGGGAGTTTTGGCAACCAGATTTGTTTTTGTGAATGACACGATATTATCGCTTTACTTACAACCAACGATATTAAAATTTTTACATCAATCATATATGGTAATAGTACTGTTGGAGCCCCCAACATTTTTCTGAAAAATGTCTTCCAAACCAAACATAAACGATCGGATGGAGATTCCTTGCAAACTCAAACGACTCAGTGCATGCAAATCCGGTCAGGTCAAAATCTGGCAGGGGTCCATTTATCGCAAGTCTGGTCATCTCTTGTGCTGGATGTCCAAATCTCTTAAAGTATTCAGAACACTCTCCGTATCCAAGAAAACTTCCAGGATAACATGCAACCATATCAACCGAGATAACGTCGCTATATATAAACGTATTTAGTATTCCACAATCCGCCGTGTCCGTATTCCACACAACTGCGTTGTATGTCTTCAAGAAATTCCGATCTTGTCGGTCTCCATGATTTTTTCTCCTGAGCAAAATGAGCAGCAGCTGACGGAACGGTAAAACAATTACTCAGTATTTATTCAGCATCATCGGTATTTTTCAAAGAAAGATTTTTCGTTTCCTCGTAGAGAGATTCTACACGATAAATGTCTCCATTAGGCCGTACATACTGATCATAGTTCACCGATTCTGAACTTTGAAATAACCACACGGACACAGAGTCACTCTTACTGATATTTCTGATAAAATCAAATATATAACCATCATAAAATTTTACAGTTCTATCTCGTGGAAATATTGTTACGGCCGATGTCCATGCACGTGTGTTATGATCAATAATTTCTATCTGATCTCCTCTTGATTCATATTTCGATTTGTATAAAATCTCTCCTTATAATGTCTTCACTCTTATTGGAAATCTAAATACTTTTTCCAGTTCAGCGACGTCTTTGATAGACGCTCCGGTATCTTTAACTGTTTCTGCCCACTCATTTACCTTTTACGTCGTAAATCCGTTAAACCGTTTCCACGTATCGCGTTTGTGAAGTGTTCTGTAACTCGCTCAGCTAAACAATTTATCATTGACAGTTTCATCGGTCTGAGATCATCAACACTGGGTTTATCATTTAGCGGATATATCGCATAAATAACTGTAGTCACAGGATTCTCTCGTTCATAATATGGTTTGTCAATACCAGTCAACACTCCTGGTTTGGGATTTTTATTTAACATTACAATATTATTTCCAGTGTGAAATTAAACAAGGTCGCGTTTGTCATGGATAATCCAAG
>JAECUM010055617.1:0-11565 GCA_016617855.1 Megalonaias nervosa | reverse complement strand
TGCTATCCAGAGTAATATTAATGGTTTATTTACATGGCAGATAGCTTCTCAGCAGGGTGTTTCTGCACCGCGACATATATTTATTGCGCTTCAAAATACTGCACGAATAAATAATCAGACACAAAGTAATATGATATTTGACAAACTCGGTGTTACCGAGGTTTCATTAAGGATAAATGGACACCAAGAACCATCCGAGGATATATTACTGAATTTCGATCAAAATCATGTAGCACGTGCATATCATCGATTAATGACATTTATGGGTCGTGATCAAAATATTGATACTGGTTTACAAATATCTCAGTTAGATTTTACAACGCTGTATCCGATTTATTACTTTTCACTAGAACATTTAGATTTAACCAGACAATCTGTTGTAGATATTCATTTTCGAGCTCGTGTGACAATAGGAGCTATTGCAAATTACAGAGCAATTGCAGTTATACTCAGCGATAAATCGATGTTACTCGAAGGTGTTGGTGGACGAATGAGAGCTATTGATGCTCCAGTAGAAAACATGTAATTAGATCGTTCATAATAATTATAATGTCATATCATCACGTTAGTGTGAGTCTGACTCCTGGTCAGATTAAAAGGCTGTAATCAGCATCAAAAAATAATTGTGGAATAAAAATATCGCTAAAGCGAGAACAGATGACCGGTGCAAATAAACTATCGTTGACCGAGCGTCAGTTTAAAAACTTCAACGATGCTAAAAAATCAAATAAAGGCGTCAAACTTAATCTTTCTGCGGGCGCCATCAAAAACATCGCTAAAACGGGTGGTATATTTCCACTCCTCGCAGCGATACCAGCATTAATAGCAGCTGCAGCACCAGCTGTTGCAAAAGCAGCTGCGCTAGGCGCTGTTGGAACAGCTGCTGGAATGGCATTAAAGAAAGCAACCGGAAAAGGAATTAAAAAAAAAGGAAGAGGTCTAAGATTACCAGGGACTCCACACTGGTACGGAAAAGGCCTAAGATTACCAGGGACAGTTTACTAATATCACCTATGTCCAATTTTGATTTACTTAATGCTGCTAAGCAATTAAAAATAAAAAATTTTAGAGGTGTTTTTATGCGCGATCAATTACCTACCGTTGCAATGCAACATGAAACCGGTATTATTAATCTCGATAAAAATTCTGGCCCAGGCACGCACTGGGTAAGATATGCAATTGATCCACGTGGAATTATTTATTTCGATTCGTATGGATTAGCACCACCGAAAGAATTTCTTCATTATGTCAGTAATAATACTGCTCCAATCTGGTATTCAACGCTACCGACACAAAAAATAACTGATCCTCCAATATGAGGTCGTGAAACCCTCGCTATGCTTGATGCTGTATCAAAATCAACAGCACCGCCTCATAAAGTCGTGCACGCGTTCACTACGTTACGTCATAGTACTTAAACTGATATCAGTAAATATAATGGTAGATATTTATGGAAGATCCTCAGGTAGAACTCAGAAGGTCGATTTATCTAAATATGCAACCATTGATCAGCTCAGAAATGAAATCGATGATTTATTAAATATAACGAATGTGGATCAAAATGAAGTCGTCGTTTTTCAGGATAAACAAGGACGATTAAAAACGAGTAATATACAACTACTAGATGTTCTTATACGAATTCCCAACGCGGTTGTTAATAATGTCGTTACTTTCACTGATCAAGGTAAAATACAGGATTCCGGTAAGTCGGTTAACGATTATGTTAAGAAAACTGGTGATGTATTTACCGGTGACATTATTATGTCAGGAAGAAAAATTACGTATCTTGGAGATCCAATTGCAGATACAGACGCAGCAACAAAAAAATACGTCGATGATCAAGAATCCAAATACGTGTCAGTGCGCGGCGGTATAATGCGTGCATTTCTCAACATGAATAGTAATGGTATTAATAATCTCAGAACACCAGAAACAGATTTCGACGCAGCAACAAAAAAATACGTAGACGATAGCAACATTCCGACGGTAACAGCAATAACAACAATCAATGATGGAATGATCACATTTAGAAATGATTTTTCCAATCACGTACAAACATTTTTAAATTTTCGTAGAAATATAAACAGATCTATTAACGAATTTTTTGGAACTCCACCTACTGTTATTATTAATCTCACTGACATTAACGCAAGACTCAACGATATCATTAGTGGTATTCCTAATATTATTCAAAAAACTAATCTCGTTAAAATTCCTCACAAGCAGATCATTAATATCGTGTACACAGTCGCATCAGGAAAGGCAACATGGTCGCAGGAAAATAATACTTTTAAACACACTGCAGAGGTTACTGGTGTATACAGATTATCTGTATTTAGTAGTGCAAAATTCACTATATTTACCACATTTCCATGGCGTCATTCAACCGATGATTTTTCTGGAATTGTGTCTATGGTGTTAAATAAAGATACTGAAGAAACGTTTATGTTAATAGCGAATGATAAAAAGTTAACCGCAGCGACTTATTGGTGGTGTATTGAGTTCGTAGCTGAAACTCCCGAATTAGTTATTTAAATAAGTATAATGAATCAAGAATCATTTATCGACGTTCAACGTCACAGATACGCTCAAGTATGTGAGTGTCAAACTAAACTAAAAAATATAATCGACGATTACACGATAAAGGTAAAAAAATATCGTCGTCGTATGGTCGTTATTGATATAATGGTATACTCGGTTTCTGCTGTTATTGCTGGAACTGGATTATTATTATCAACGATAACGATGACAGCGCCTGCAGTTGTAACGATTATAGTTTCAACGGCAACAACATGCGCAGGTATTTTCAGTATTATCTCTAAAAAAAATATCTACGTGTACGAATGATAAACTAAACGAGTATATAATGAAATTGCACACAGCAACAGCCGCATACACTAAATTATGTTCGTATGTTTCAGCGTATCTCAGTGATGGTAAAATATCCGATGAGGAGTTCGTAACGATAATGAAAACCTACGATGAAGCGTTCATAATCGCTAATGATAATAACGGAAAGATGGAGAATTAAATAATAACTATAATAATAATGTCAGAGTCGCGCGAACTATTACAGCAGATAGTGGCTAATACAACGCCGTCAAAAACTACTATGATATCATTAAGTTCAACCAATCCTGAATTTAGCGTTAATTTTCCGACTGCAATTCCAGCAAAGGAAATAGCATTAGCGCAATTACGAGTTTATTATAGTTGGCCCAATATTAGATCAAAACCGTTTGGTGGACAACAACCAAATAATTCACTGGTATTTGCGAATAAGAATAAACCGGATGGAACACCTGACTGGCAGGTTGTTGGAATTTCAACGGGTAATTATCAAATAGAACAGATTAATGATGAGTTCCAACGCAGAATTAAATCTATCACGGGGAAAGAATCTAAAATAGCGATTACTGTTCACGAACCAACACTATCTGCGGTTATTGAAATAAATTCCCCTGATTACCTCGTAGACATTTATCAAAGTTCGATTAGATCAGTGTTAGGATGGCCTGAAGTCGCACCTGTTTATAATGGAGTTTCAGAACCAACTAAAAATGAGTTTAAAACGAGTGAAGAAAAATTCATTAAAAATCCAGAATATCGAGGAAAATATCCATGGAATTATATAGTATTTGAATCTGATCCAAACGACGATATATACTACTTTATCGATTTTGACGGTAAAAGGATCCCCAAGATGACTAGATCAGTAATTATTATCATATTAGACTCCAAGATAGGGCGTAATAGAGAGATTATTGATGTAGTATTTATTAAACGGTTTTTAGATACTCTTAAACCCGAATACGATAAAACGTTTAATGATTTAAGAAATTTACTTATTTCATTATCACAACATTATAATGAAAGTGTAAAGCAGCAAATAATCGAGTCAATAAAACATTTAAATGGTATCTTATTCGATTTATACATCGCCAATCGAAGTATTATAAACACTGTGACTAAATTAGATGGAAATCCTCGCACTAATCCAAAACGCAAACAATTATTTCTTGATCATTATAAAATAACAGAAAAAGATTTACAAACATTTGTTATACCTGATTTAAATAACGCTGAGATGAAGAAATCATTAAATGATCTTATTGAAGAATATTATCCGGGAATAATTGAATCGTGGAGAAAAATAGCCCCACCACCGGTTATACTAAAACACAATAACAACTCCTTTGGTGCCGGTAGACATATATCACCAGGCATTGTAAACATAACAACAACAATTGCGGTCAATCTGGTATGTGATATTATTGAAGGTAGCTATCAGGTAGATCTTTCTAAATCCAGCCAAGCTCAGCAAGGGTACATATTATTCAGTTTTAGCCCGATTGTTCCACCAGGTTGGCTAATTGTGGTAGAACCAATTAATCCCGTTTACCTGCGAGTTCATAATCCATTTCTGACAAGAATAAATTTCAAACTCACTGACCAGGCAGGAAACATTCTGGACACGAGAAACGAATCTCTTAATATAAACTTGTATGTACGCTCATAGAGCGTTTTTATCCGGATGTTTATTCTTTTGTTTACATAAAATCCGTGAACTGTGGCTGCATATTGATTATTCCATAACGTGCGTAAAGTTATTTTAAGACCGCTATATATATTATAACTAAATCAATATCCGCTGCACGCATAGACTCAGTGTTATATATATTTCGGAAACTATAAAATCTCATTTTAGACAGAAAAATATGGTTTTTGTTAAGAATATTGTAATTTTTAGGAATAACGATATGACTGACACATTGGTAAACACATGCTAACTTTTTCAATATGTATTTATAACAAGGTCCGATAGCTCAGTTGATAGCGTGTATATTAGTCCGTCTGTCTGTTACCTTAACGAACTATAACTTTATGCGTGCAAAATTATTTTATGAATTCTGAAAAACTGAAGTACAATTCTACATTCTAATACAAATTCTGTGAGACAGCACAAATATTGTATATATACTTAAATTTAACTATATCATTGATAAGAGAACGATAGCCGAAATGGTAAGACGGTTTGACGTAGATCGAAGCTCTACAGACTCTCGCGTGTTCGAGTCTCCAAAAATGCTAAAGATATTATCTTGCATTTGCGACTGATGCTTATTTAATTGGGGGAACCCGGAGAATTTCCTCGATATCCACAACAGACAAAATACACTCTCCTATCATACACCCTTGAGGGGTGTACGTTTTACACTCCCGGGGTTTTGTATGGGGGGAGAGTGTACAAAATCTGTTGGACGTAGACAAGATTCCCCCGTCATCACCATTTGTATATATTTCATGTTCATATATCATTAGGATAAGTTTATGTTTGTGCCGTCCAAAATCATAAACCATTTGTATATATTCATAAAACCATATATCACAAACAAAACAGCTCCCTGACAAAACAAAAAAAAGAAAGTCATGGGAGCTAATATTTTTTTATATTAAATATATAAATATATATATAATGAACCAAGAAAACATCAATGATATTATTTCTGCTATTAAAAAATTAAAACATAACGGAATAAAAATATCTGATAATCTCGACCCTCAGAAAATCATGTGCGATTTTGAATTACCGCAACAGAGAAAATTTGATAATAAATATACACTATCTTCAAACTACAGATTCATAAAATTAATTTATCAAGCTATGCTTGAATCACTAGCCATGGTAAACGACAATCAGATAAAGCTATTTACACCTCTTGCACGTTCTATCGAAAATATTAAATCCGAACTGTCTCACGAGTACGAAAGAAAAAAGATTGTGGATAATCGTGTAATGCAATTAAGAAAGATTATGCTATCTGATTCTGTAAAAAATGATAATGACGCTGAGAGCGATGAAGATGGACCCCTGACTGTAATTATGGCTAAACAAAACCCTTGGGAAAATTAACATTTCTGCTTAGTATAATGCAACCTACACATATTGACAAGTATATTGTATCCCAATCATTATGTTTCAGTAGGTATCAAGTATAATATTACCCGTTGTGCAAAGTTTTTCGTTGAGTTTGCTAGTTTTCGTTGGGTGAAAACCCCAGGGGGGTTAACGGGAATTAACATTACATTTTTGATTTATCGATCAAAAACTGATTTTTTATATATTTTTGTCGTAATTCGCTAGTAGAAATCTATATAATACAAACAAAAGAACTGGAAAAAACCAGAAAAAATTGATTTTTGATCGATAAATCAAAAATGTAATGTTAATTCCCGTTAACCCCCCTGGGGTTTTCACCCTCATAATTTGTTAAAATGTGATTGATTTTCATTGATTTTTGGTCATTTTTGTCGTAAAAAACGCTATTTTCAAACAAAAAACGCTATTTTCATGACAAAATTAACGAAATAAAAAACGACTAAATATTTATAAAAATTATTTTTATTTGCAGTACTTGAGATCCAAATTCACTGAAATGTTTTTACAATAAAAAGTATGGACAATCAGGACAGCTGTAATTATGGCTAAACAAAACCCTTGGGAAAATTAACAGAGTCGAACTATTTGTTTATTAAGGGTACAGAGTTAGATGTATTCAAATACTATCCGCTGATTATATGTTTTTGAAAGGGCAGATTTGTATATTTTATTTGCGACAAATTGTACCGATCGTGGTACTATGTCAAAGTATTTGGCAGCAGAATTAATTGACTTGAACACAATTTCTTCACCATCTACATTTACAGATTTAACAGGTCTTGCAAACTTTTTACATTTTCCAGTATTTCCCCGTGCAGCATTCTGACTTTGTGTAATGGCCTGCAGGTTAGATAACCGATTATTTTTTGGATTTCCATCAATGTGGTCAACTACAAGTCCATTTTTAACTACTCCACGAAAACACTCGTATGTAAATCTACTTGATGAATAATTTTTATTTCCTTTGGTATTGAATCTAAAATAACCAAATTTATCAAGACTACCTACTGGTTTTTTCAATCTGCAGTTTCTAATCACGCCATCTCGGGATGCTTCATAATTAGTAAGGATTGGATGTGACACAAACTCATTTTGTTCCATTTATATATAATACTATTTGTTTAAATCATTATTTTTTTTTGAAAATCTAGCCAAATAATCTTCTTCGGTTTTTATAGGAGAGTCAGAGTTATTTTTTTTGTCATAATATCGTTTTAATTCTCTGTATTTTTTACCACCGCATTGCGCGCACAGTTGAGTTTTTCCTCGCACTCCAGCACTACACACAATACATGGTTTTGGTCCTAGACTTCCATTTCTAACACATTGCATATGATAACTACAATATTCATTCACGCATGATTTATTACAAGTAGAAGTATATCCAATTTTGAGCCAAGCACATTTGTTTTGTGTTTCAATCATATACAAAAAGATTAATGTTCAATTAAATATATACTTGCTCTAATTATAATATGGAGGAATTATCCGTTATTGAACCTTCCCCTGCTAGATTTGACCTTGACAGATTATCAGAATATAAACTCAGTACTTCGATGCAGGATCTGGCATTAATGGTAATCGAACGTATTCGTGAAGCAAAAAAGGAATTTCGTGACGATGGTGCAGTTAATACATGGTCAACATTCAGTGTTGGAAATGTTACTAATATGATGAGTGACAAACGAGGAAAAGTAATTATTAATCACCTTGATAATCAAAAATATTTTATTTTAATAAAATTTATTGTAAATACAGAAGAAGATATTTGGATTATTCGTGATAAGCGTGATCCAGTTCGTGTGCAGCCCGGGGGTAGTATTGTTCTTTTAAGTAATAAATCTAAGCCAGGAATACTTACTGGCATTGATAAACCCTATTATATACAGAGTTATCCAGCGACTGCAGTTGTATACGGAATATTTCCGCTGAATGATAAACCTAATGTTACAGATCTGAAACCTATGAAAATATCGAGAATAAATTGCGTAGCTGAACGAGTTACAGAACATTTTACAAATGCGATACGTGGTAATGGTTTAACTGATTTAAGAAATAAAAAAATAAACAAATGGGCAGAGTCCGTTAAAGATACCGGAGCGTCTATTAAGGATGTCGCTGAGCTAGAAAAGTTATTAAGATTTCCAATAACAGTAAAAACGTTAACCGGAGAGATATTATACGAACCAAAATATATAAAAAACGGAAACCCTATAACAATCGTTGATCATAATGCACATGCATGGACTAATGCTATAACGATATTTCCACGAGATAGAAAAGTTAATTTTTATAACGGTGATATATTTGATTTTATTAAAAATATAAGTAAAAGCGACCCTGTGTCTGTTTCGTTATTTCAGAGTTCGGAATATAATCATTACGATCAGTTTGTACGGCCTAATGGTGATATTTATCGTACAGAATCTCTCCATGAAGAAATGGAACATCTTGCATTGAAATATACCTCCGATGATGTCATAGTTGGACAATTACTGAATAATTGTTTTACCGTACCATCTGTAGCGGCTCATTTCGCTCAGGAGAAAAATTCATGGAAAACGACACGATCGGAATTCCTTGAAGATGTCAAGAAAAGCTGTATAGAATATGGTCACGGTGGGTTATGGAACACCAAATACAACCATAGTGATGTTATCTCGGTTGATATGGTAGCGTGTTATCCTGGGACTTTTCTTGGATATGGAGTATGTTCTAAGTACTTTAAGAGATTCGGACATCCTACACATGACATGACCAGGGTTGCGATAAACGGATATTTACCAGATTTTGATTTAACCGGATTTGCTCATGTAGAATCATTCGAATTTGCAGAAAATCTCCATCCGATTACTTATGCTTGGTTTGGAAGGCATTTTTCAGAGCGATGTTGGGTTCCGATAGTACTATTGCGGTATATGCTTGATGCTGGATTTTTAATATCGTTGAGAGTAACTGAAGCGATTATATCGTATAGTTCACAGAAGCAAGTTTGGTTACCAGAACCAAATAGATTTAATATCGATGATACCAGAAAAAAATTCCCTGATATTGATGAAGATCATATTATTAAAATAAATAAATGCAGGAACGAATACGATGAGAAATTTGCAAAAGATCTCGGTAGAAAGATAATCGGTAAATTTACTCAAGGTGGTTCATACGATTATAAACGACATTGTACAAGATTGATTATGGATGACGCTGAACTAGATTTTATAATCGCTGATACAACTGAGAAAAATACGTTTATAAACAGATGTAATGCTTATTTATCAGATGGAACGAAACTAGGTACCATTGTGAACTACCTTGATGGCGAGTCACCGCAGTTTACTCATTTAAGATCTTCGATGTTAGCTTATGTTTCGATAAACCTACTATCGATGATAAATAAATTTCCTCATCACGCTGTCAGAGTCACTACGGATTCATTTTATGTACATAAAAAATATAAAGATTTATTAAAACTCGGTAATGGTGAATGGGGGACATGGAGAATAAAACAAGAAAATATATTTAGTTATTCTGAATCTGCGGATGTTGAAATTGTGGAGACATATTACAGAAATAATAATCAAATATTAAAATCATCTGCACCATCTGTGTACGATCCTGTGGTTAGACATAAGACCGTTTATCTTAATGGGTGTGGAGGGTCAGGTAAAACAACTCGTGCGATTAATTTATTTATAAATAATAATTCGGATATAATTGTTTTAACACCGACGCACAAACTTGCTAGAGAAATAAAGCAACGAGGAGTAAAATCGTGTACATATCACAGTTTCTTTAGATGGTGCGGAGACACATGGACTCCATCGCGGATGGGTGAAAAATATGTACCTAAATATATTATATGGGACGAGATATGTACGGTGTCGTTAGAAACACTAAAAACATTTCTTGAATGGTTATTGACAAAGAATACTGCTGTAATTATGTGCGGCGATCATGGTCAACCACCACCTTTTGTTGGAGAGTCTCCACATGAATGGCTAAAGAATAACGTAGATTATTATGAAGAAATAAATGATGACCATAGAGCTATCGATGAACCGCTGAAAGAATTTAAAAAATTAATCAGACTTCAGCCAGACAGAGTACAATGTGAGATAATGCGAGGAGTAATTCCAGAGACTTCTATGAATGAATTTTGGACTTTATGGAATCCCGCTGATTTGATAGTCGCGAGTAGAAAGATAGTTCGTGATGAACTACAGGATAAATTATTTTTGTTACATAAAGAAAAGTTTTCAGATATACCTGTACCTTTGTGTTATCGCCCTTCAGATACTCGACGACAGAATATTGAAGTTGAAATACCAGGTGGAGACATTGAAAATGTCCGGGTACAGAATCTTGTATTGAATGACATTGTTTTAGTCGATATTAATGTCGTTGAGAATGCGCTGAGTATGAATAAATCACCGTGGGTGTTAGGATACGCTATAACGATTCACTCATCACAAGGATTAACTATAACTGATACTAAAATTTGGATTGTAGATGATCGGATCGAGTGGTCAAATTTAGTCTATCTCGCCGTATCTCGAGTCAGGAGAATAACTCAACTACATAGGGTTATTATGAATTTTATAGAAGATAATGATCAAACTGTTAATAATGACGTAATAAGAAAAAAACTATCTGGTTATAAGCAGTGTGACAAAAAAAAAAATAATCATGACTTTGATATTGATGTTGAATTTATTATAAAACTAAAACAACTACAGAATAATCATTGCGCAAGTTGCAACTGTAATATGTTATGGCAGTGTTCGAATCCAAGACAATTTACCGTAGACAGAATTAATAGTGATCTCGGTCATACACGTGAAAATGTAATGCTGACTTGTCTTGATTGTAATCGACGTCGAGGCTCTGGACATTTACAAAACTGAGCTTGGTGGTAATTGCGTATCCTCTGGAATTATTTGTAATTGTTCACGTACAAATCCACGTTGAGGGGCAGTAGAATCTAGTCTGTATATTGGAGGTCTACCAGTGGATCTAACCACGCTAGAAATTTTATGTGTAGTCACGCTCCAGATAGGATCGGTTGCTCTTTTTTTACCACCTTCAAGTTCGCCAGGTTCATATAAATATCTAACTGTAACATTACCTAATACTGGTTGAGAGAAAGATTCACGTCGTATTGGTATATATATTTTTTTGATCGCATTAGAAGGTTTCATGGAAGTTGCACAAGTAATTTCATTATTCAACGCAGCTATCACACTCGGTAATCTTGCAACCCATTCACGAGATCTATCTTTAAAGTCAGTAGATATTTCTTTTGCGTATTGATATCCGAATAACCGCTCAGCAAGTGTTCTATTAAATCGTTCAACGATTGCCTGATCACGATGAATTTCAGTATATCCTCGTCTGATTTTAATATTATGTTTCTTCATCAACGATGATACTACTCCAAGAAATTCTTTACCGGGATCAACCTGTAGTAGTTTTGGCCATCGTAGACCACCACGTTGATAAATTCGTTCGAACGCAGATGCAACTTCGGATGCTGTTTTCGCTGATAATGGCTCCGCTTCTTTATATCTACTAGCAATGTCAACGACAGTTAATGCGTATTTGTATGTGCGTGATTTTCGTCCACG
>JAECUM010055616.1:0-30113 GCA_016617855.1 Megalonaias nervosa | reverse complement strand
ATTTTTGCTTATATATATATATATATATATATATATATATATATATATATATATATATAGTTTGTTTGTTTTTTCCTCAAGGATTTCTTCATAGCTTCATTTGCAGTATCCTATTCTGTTTCTGTATTTTGGGTCCTTTTTCATTCTTTTCCCTCTCTTTGTCCCATGTTTTCTTCTGTTCCTGTTGCGTAACTTCTCTTGGAGGCGTCTTCCTCTTTGAAGGCTTCAATACGAAAGTTACAGCCCTCTATGGAGTCGTCTCCCTTTGAGTATTTCTGCGGTTAATGGTTCAACCAGTGGTTGTTTCCCGAGTCTTATCGAGACTATTAATTTTTCTCCAGATGAGGTACCCATTAGTAGTAATTATTGTCTTATTTCGTATTCAGTCGGTGTTCGGTTGATTCCCTTTCCCTCCTTAGTGATATCCGTTTGCGATTCTCTCTCCCGTTTTGTCGTCTCCGAGAAAGAGGTCAGTTTACTTCTGTGTATTTCTGCTTGTAATTATCTTTTTTCTCTGTCATCTTTGTTCTCTTCTCTTATTTCCGCCGTCGGAGATTTCCCTGGCCCATGACCTGTTGTTCCGCATCTGTTACATTTCCGGTGGAATATACACCTTTTATGCCAGGTTCTACCTAGAAAAATCGAGTAAATAGAAAGTCTTTAGTTTTCTTGTCTACGCTTTTTCAATCTCAATTATGTGCACTTACGTTTGTCCTTGGTAGCCATATATGTTACCATTCTGGAGCCATGTAATTTTATGTCAAATTTCCGTCGAAATCTTTCTGTTGTCGCCTCTAACGGTATTTCAATAGGAAGTCCTGAGACGTGTAGGTCTAAATAAGCTGCTAAAAACAGTCAGTTCAAAACAAACCCATTAGTTCGCTAGATAAACTAATTAATAAATAATGACCGAATAATGTATACATGTGGAGGGCTTTCAGGGCGAATAATGTTTAATTTGCATTGTTATATAGTAGTAAGGCTATTGACAATTCTGAACCTTCGCCGTTTGTTGTGTGTTTCAATCTCGTCTAAGAGGCTGCTAACATAAATATATAATAAACAAACTATAAGACCACTCGTTTTCATCAACATATCGCAACATTAGAATATTTAAAAATTTAATTAAATATTTAAATAGATCACATGGCTTGGGGTATTATGAAAGTCACAATAATAAAACTTGAAATCGATCAGCAATGACTTGGGGTATTATGAAAATCATTAAAAGATTGTTATCGGTCAGCACAGCTTGGACTATCATAAAAATCTCGAAAAGATTGTTATCGATAAGCACGACTTGAACTATTATTAAAATCATTTTTAAAAAAATTGCTAGCCAACTTATATTCATGTTTATCACCTATTAAATAAAACGTTATAAAATTTACTGGTCCAGCCAAACTGGGGGTATCCTTTAATATCATGAACATGTTTGACGTTTTTATAAATTATTACTATTTTGTATGGTGGCCGATGAACACCCCATACATACTTGTAAATTTTTATTTCACCTCTGTCTCGTATAGGGATACTATTACACCACAAGCATGCTTATAAATTAAACATAGTACCATCTTCACCCTGATAAAATATATATCTAATGTAGCACACTGGTGAGATACTACATCGAGCACAAAATAATTTCCAAAATTGTGTCGCAACATAAAAATGATCAGAAAGGTACATTGGGACAGGTGCAACGCATTTCAGATAATTGATAGAACTATTTATAAGTTTAACATAAAAGCAACAATTTCGGTATCAAGACATAGAATTATTTATTTAGAAGTATGGATGGGATAAAAGTGCGGACAAAGCTTGTGGTGTTATAAAAAATCAAGAGAGTAAAAAGGTTGATTTATAAGTTTAAAACAGATGTCTTCCAATATTCTAGAAAATGATGTACACATTTACTACAGTCCTGAAAGTACAGCTGCTTACACAAATATATCAGTCAGTTGTGGGAACAAATTAAACAGTGTAAAAAGAACTAAACTGCAATGAATAGAAAGAATGGTTAATTGAACAGGCTACCTGTACAACACAAAAGCAAGCTAAAAAGAATGATTTCCTTCCAGCAGATCAATGATAGCTTCGTGGATGGCCATTAACAGTTAGACACTATTGATATGCAAAATTATGATTTCCCAACGCTCTTCATAAGCTTGCATATCAACAATGTCCACCTGTTGATGGCCATCCATGTCCTTTCAGGATTTTGCTTTATCGCCCATACATTTATACCACAACGCATTCCGGTGAATGCCTTTTTGGTATTGATGATGACCTGGTGTTTGTCAGTTTATAAGCAAGAAAATCAAACTAACTAAATCTCTCCATTGTGTTAAGCGTATTACAGCTATTAAGAGGGATGACGCAACTGACACGGGGTAAGTTAAAAAATACTCAGCGTTTCATTTAGTAGCATATCTTTAACATTTGTGTTCTCAAACTTTTTTCAATTCTCAAACTATATTTTTTCAGGATCTGGTTCTTTGAAGATTTATCTTAAGGTATTATGTATTTATGTCACTTTTTCGTTTTTACTTGTTCAACCCAAAATGTATTTGAGAAACCACGTACATTTTCTCAAGTCATCGTCAGTACCAAGAAGGTTTTCATCGGCATGCGCTTTGACATGCATGTATGGGCTGTAAAGCAAAATACAATTCTGACATTAGGGACCTGAGTGGGAATCTTAGTATATTTTTATTCTTTGACTCCAAAGATGAAAAGTCCATGGAAATGTGTTGGAAGAAAACAATTAGAATAAGTTATTTAGGAGAGATGACAGTTAAAAAACAGAAACAGAAGAAGAAATAAAAGTTTTAATGAGGTTGGAATACCGGTTTGATTACAAAATAATAGAGTAATCATATGGTGATTTTGTATCTATCAAATATACGTTGTCCTCATATATATACAAAGCAAAGTATTTAAATCAACTGCTAGAGATATGGTTACAGACAAATCAAACTGAATATCTGATTCTAGTACTGGGGGTACGGTTATTGACAAGGCAAAGTGGGTATCTAAATCCAGTAATGGGGGTATGTTATAGACAAATCAAAGTGAAATATCTAAATCCATTACTGGGGATATGTTATACACATAGGAAAGTGGGTGTCTGAATTCAGTACTGGGGATATGGCTACAAAGCAAAGTGAGTATCAAGATCGCGTACTGAGGATATGGTTATAGTTAGATTGGGTATCTGAAGTCAGCAATGGGGATATGCTTATAGACAAAGCAAAGTGGGTATCTGAACCCTGTACTGGGGATATGGTTACAAAGTAAAGCGGGTATCTGAAGCCAGTAATGCGGATATGGTTATAGACAAAGTACAGTGGGTATTTGAAGCCAGTAATGCGGATATGGTTATAGACAAACCAAAGCGGGTATCTGAACCCTGTATTGGGAATATGATTACAGACAAAGTAAAGTGGGTATCTGAACCCTGTACTGGGAATATGGTTATAGACAAAGCAAAGTGGGTATCTGAACCCTGTACTGGGAATATGGTTATAGACAAAGCAAAGTGGGTATCTGAAACCTGTAATGCGGATATGGTTATAGACAAACCAAAGCGGGTATCTGAACCCTGTATTGGGAATATGATTACAGACAAAGTAAAGTGGGTATCTGAAACCAGTAATGCGGATATGGTTAAAGACAAAGCAAAGTGGGTATCTGAACATAGTCCGATAAATCACCCCCCCCCCTCCAAATCTGTGTTGATACTGATGGACGATATGTGGGTCTGATGAGACCTGTTCATTAAAATGTGCAATTTTGCTGCATGCAAATCATTCCGGAACAAACCTGCGCACACTTTAGACACATACCGGTAAATGGTAACAGCCATATCAAGCGCGAAATTCAAACTGGCCACAGGACAGATGGTTGTGCTATTCCAGGTGGATTTACAAGTCACCAAACATATGATACGCTCCGGAAATATAATGTACATGTCACCAAAAGAACTCAACAGCCGACGGTAGTTGCACAGCCACTAGAAATACCGGTAAGTGTATAAGATATACACCGATGTGTGCAGCCAAATTTGGATGCAGATAGTTGCAGCTTTTAATGAATAGGTGATATCAGCCCCTCACCCGAAAATCAACATCATCACGGGTGAAGGGCTGATTTATCGGCCTAATCTGAACCCTGTAATGGGGATATGGTTATAGACAAAGTAAAGCGGGTATCTGAAGCCAGTAATGCGAATATGGTTATAGACAAAGCAAAGCGGGTATCTGAACCCTGTACTGGGGATATGGTTACAGACAAAGTAAAGAGGGTATCTGAACCCTGTACTCGTAATATGGTTATAGTCAAATCAAAAGGGGTATCTGAATTCAGTACTGAGGATATCGTTACAAAGCAAAGTGAGTATCAGGATCGAGTCACAGGAATATGGTCACAGACAAAATAAAGCGAGTATCTGAATCCAGTACTTGTAATCCAGTACTGATGATATGGCTACTGACAAAACAAAGTCAGAATCCATTAATGTGGATATGGTTATAGACGGTCCTCCTCAGATGCTTACATATGGATTCGTATACATAATAGCTAACACTTTAGGATTCTGTATTGTTTGGGGCTGATTTTGTTTTCAGATTTCAAAGTGGATAGAAGAAACTAACTCTTAAAGATGTTGTAGCAGTTACATCCCACTCCGATTGTATATAAAACATAAATTTAAATAGTAATGACACAGTTGGTACACAAAACAAATTTAAATAGTAATGACACAGTTGTTACCAAAAATGAAAACAAAAAAGAAAATAAAACAAGCGCGATTTCTCTACCATCAGCCACTTTTAAACTACTGTGTCTATATTACAAAATAACAATTTCTTACGCAAAACATTATTGTGTAAGCATAGCAAATGTGTCAGAAATTCGATTGTCAATAACTGTCCCAGCAATGCAGTGGTAGTGCAAACAACTACGTATGCAAAGCATAGCAATTATTTATGCAAAGCATAACATTGTTAGTAGAATCAACAACCATGCATGGACAGCATAGTGTTCAAAGCATAGCAAACTTATGCAAAGCATAACAATTACTTACGCAAATCATACCATTGTTGGTAGAATTAACAACCACGTATGCAAAAGCCACGTATGCAAAAACATAGCAACTACATATGCAAGCATAACAACCACGTATGCAAAGTATAGCAACCACGTATGCAAAACATAGCAATTACTTATGCAAATCATAGCTTTGTTGGTAGAATTAACAACCTCCTATGCAAAAGCATAGAAATTACGTATGGAAAAGCATAATAATCACGTATGCAAAAGCATAACATTGTTAGTAAAATTAACAACCACGTATGAAAAGCATAGCCACTACGTATGCAAATGCATGGCAACTACGTATGCAAAAGCAAAACATTGTTAGAAAAATTAATAACTGAGATGGTTGGGTTATTGTAATAAATCTGAAGTATGCGCATTTGTTTATAGCGCTCCGTTTAAAGGATTTCTTAGATGTTTGTGATTACTTATTTCATTATGGGAAGTCGGTCCTGGGGAGATAGTCCTCTGACCGAAATAATAAGCCAATTACTAGGAGCAAACGTCACGGAGTGAAGTGTTAGTGAGTTTCCATGATGCCATGGTTTACTTTAGCAGCAGGGAGGGTGAACAGACCAAGGAGCGAATAGACCGAAATTTCAAATAATAAAGTCTTTTACTATAAAAAGCGTCGAAAAGCGTCGGCATTATCACGGCGGACAAATGTAAATGAATCATTTTTCTGAGTTGGTCACGTACGCGTGGTCTCACCCTCACTGCTGCTGTAATTAACCAAATATTTTATCAAGTCCGTTACGATATCTCGACCTAGGATCATGTAAATTTATTGTTATTAAACCAAAAGGGATAGCTTGTGCTTTTGAAAAAAAGTTTTTGAACTTAATCATGTCCATGTCCCTTGAACACCAAGTATAATAAATATTTTGCAGCGTATGATTATCAACTCCGTTAAACACAACTAAAATATTGCAATTGTCTCTGATTACTTTAGGTATTTGCGTATTTCTTTGAGTAACATATATCACGTCTGTATTTTTATGTCTACCTCGAGAAAATATTCTGGCAGGATTTGATTGTTTGTCCAGCATAATATCATCGTACACTACTAAGTTATTAATAAGTCCATCAAGGTCATCTACAGATGGCGCTTCATCAATACTAGTAATAAAATCAATAATATCATTACCGTCTTCATCCAGCAACTTTGCATTTTCATTAAAATCTTTAAGTACTTCATCTGTACGCTGATCATTTACAGATGGAGCCACTAAATATAACTTATCCCACTTGAGCCATCTCATTATCAGATTAAGTAATAATTGTGTTTTACCAGACCCAGATGGCCCAATTATTATCATCCTGATAGAATTCGGTAGCGCTGGGTGATGTTTGACTGGTTCTTGTTTTCGTGTCGCTGAGAAATCAATTATATCCATAACAATAAATAATATGAATCTATATTGTGTTCGATGCAAGGCACCCACCCCCACCGTTGGTGGGACCAGTGGATTAACAACAATAATAACAAAAAATAAAAATCGCGCACTGACAGGTAAGTGTGAAAAGTGTGGTACAAACAAATACAGATTTATCTCCCGTGATAAAATCACGGACAAATCTACGAAAACAGGTGGTGATATCGCTACTTCCTTGGGAAAATTACCAGGGGCTCCGTGGGCGAAGTATCCGGGGGAGAAACATCTACCCTGATACAATTATTGTGGTCTTGGAACTCGACTTGATATCCAACTTGACGAACGAGATCAACCAAGACCAGGAGAGTATCCAATAAATGCGACTGATCAAGCGTGTCATGTTCATGATGTCGCGTATAAAAGCAAGGATTTGCAACAACGACATATTGCAGATGTGAAATTGATTCATGCGTTAAATTCTATACCTGATAAATCTCTCAGAGAAAAACTTGTTAGTTTTCTAGTGAAATCTGCTATGATAACTATTACTGATACAAATATCTGGATTGTCGATGATAATTCAGCGTCGATATCAAAGTCGCGATTATTTTTTTTGTCACATTGCTTGTAACCAGATAGTTTTTTTCTTATTACGCCAACACCTTCGATGTCGCTAGCAGTTTGATTATTATTTCTGTGAAATTCATAATAATCCTATGCAGTTGAGATATTCTTCTGACTCGAGACACTGCAAGATAAATTAAATTCGACCATTCGATTCTATCATCGACAATCCAGATATTTGTATCAGTAATAGTTAGTCCTTGTGACGAATGAATCGTTATTGCGTATCCTAACATCCACGGTGATTTATCCATGATCAATGCGCCCTCAACAATATCAACATCAACCAAAACAATATCATTTAATACAAGATTTTGTTTTTCATTTGTTCCTGGAATATCAACATTAACATTCTGTCGTCGAGTATCTGCTGGGCGATAACACAATTGTTCATGTTGATTTGAAAATTTTTCTTTATGTAACAGAAATAATTTCTCTTGCAATTCATCACGAACTATTTTTCTACTCGCAACTATTAAATCATTCGGTCTCCATAAATTCCAAAAATCATTCACAGGAGTTTCCGGAATTATTTCACGCATTATATCACATTGTATTCTATCTGGCTGTAGTCTGATTAATCTTTTAAATTCTCTCAGGGGTTTATCAATATGATCATCGGTTATCTCCTCATAATAATCCACAAACGTTTTTAACCACTCGTGCGGAGACTGTCCAACAAAAGGCGGTGGTTGACCATGATCGCCGCACATTATCACAGCAGTATTTTTTGTCAGTAGCCAATCAAGAAATATTTTTAATGTTTCTAACGACACCGTACAAATTTCATCCCAGATGATAATCCTCGGTATATATTTTTCACCCATTCGCTCAGGTGTCCACGTATCCCCGCACCATCTGAAGAAACCATGATAAGTTTTAGATTTTACTTCCCGTTCATTTATTTCTCTGGCTAGTCTGTGTGTAGGTGTCAGCACAATAATATCTGAACTCTGCCGAAATAATTCAATGGCACGTGTTGTTTTTCCAGAATCTCCAGGACCATTGACATTAACGGTTTTATGTCTGGCCAGATGATCAAACACAGATGGAGCAAATGATTTTAATATTTGATTGTCATTGTTGTAATATATTTCCTTGATTTCAACGTCTGCAGATTCGGAATAGTCAAGTATATTTTCCTGTTTTATTCTCCATGATCCCCATTCGTCATTGCCGAGTAGCGGTTTTAGCAAATCTAAATATTTTTTATTTATATAAAATGAATCAGTGGCAACTCTGACAGCGTAACGAGAAAATCTATTTATCATCGATAATAAATTTATCGAAACGTAAGCGAGCATAGAAGATCTTAAATGACTCACCATCATTATAGCTCACGATTGTACCTAATTTAGTTCCGGTTGATAAGTAAGCATTACTCCGACTCACAAATGTGTTTTTTCCCTTTGTATCAGTAATTATAAAATCGAGTTCAGCATCATCCATAATTAATCTTGTACACATTCGTTTATGGTCATATGATCCTCCTTGAGTAAACTTACCAATTATTTTTCCGCCGAGATCCATTGCAATTTTATTTTCATAATCAATTGCATCTGGCTTTTCGTCAGGATCATCCAAGGAATATTTCTTTTGTTGTGGTAACCAAACTTGTTTCTGCAGACGATATGATATAATGGCTTCACTTACGTGTAACAACGTTAGCATCCCAACATCAAGCATATATCGTAATAGTACTACTGGAGCCCAATATTTTTCTGAGAAATGTTTTCCAAACCACGCATAAACAATCGGATGAAGATCACTACAAAACTTAAATGAATCCACGCAGGCGAATCCAGTTAAATCAAAATCGGGTCCTTCCGTTGGAAGGGGCCCATTTATCGCAACTCTAGTCATCTCATGTGTTGGATGTCCGAATCTTTTAAAATATTCAGAACATTCTCCGTATCCAAAAAAACTTCCAGGATAACATGCAACCATGTCAACCGATATAACATTGCTATGATCGTATTTGGTATTCCATAATCCGCCGTGTCCGTATTCGACACAACTGTGCTGGACATCTTCAAGAAATTCTAATCGTGTTGGTTTCCATGAATTTTTCTCTTGAGCAAAGTGAGCCGCAACTGATGGAACTGTAAAACAATTATTCAGTAATTGTTCAACTTCGACATTATCAGAATTATATTTCAATGCAAGATTTTTCATTTTTTCGTGGAGAGATTCTTCACGATAAACTTCTCCGTTAGGTCTTACAAACTGATCATAATACGAATCTGAACTTTGAAATAACCAAACAGATACAGAGTCACTCTTACTAATATTTCTGATAGCGTCGAATATATGATCAGTGTAAAATTTAACTGTTCTATCTCGTTGAAAGATTGTTACTGCAGATGTCCATGCATGTGCATTATGATCAATAATTGTTATTGGAGCCCCTCCTCATGTATCTTTCGCATAGAAAATCTCTCCGGTTAGTGTCTTCACTGTTATTGGGAATTTTAATTTGTTTTCTAGTTTAGCAACGTCGCTGATAGACGCTCCGGTATCTTTAACTGTTTCTGCCCAAAGTAGTATAGTGGGACGATATAGCGTCACGTAGACCGTAATGTTAAATTTAGGGGGTTGTACCGTAGCCCCAAAATTTATAGCGTCACGTAGACCGTAATGTTAATTTTGGTCAGTTGTACCGTAGCCCCAAAATTTATAGCGTCACGTAATGGGAATTTTAACATGGGTGGGCCTGTATAGCGTCAAGATTTATAGCGTCAAATGGTACACCCTGGGCCTGAATAGCGTCAATGGGAATTGAACATGGGAATTTTAACATGGGTGGGACTATAGACGGACAAGATTTATAGTGACACGTAGACCGTAATGTTAAATTAGAGGGGTTGTACCCTGGCGACAAGATTTATAGCCTCACGTAGACCTCTATATTAAATTTAGGGGGTTGTACCGTAGCCTCAAGATTTATAACCTCACGTAGACTTCCATGTTAAATTTGGTCGTTTTCACTATAGCCTCAAGATTTATAGCCTCACGGGACCCTACTTTGTACCCTAAAAACAAAGGAAATTGATCATGGGGAAATATTGGGCCTGTCTAGCGACAAAAAAATGTTGGGCCTGTCTAGCGACAAAAAAATATTGGGCCTGTCTAGCGACAAAAAAATATTGGGCCTGTCTAGCGACAAGAGGAATGGAACAGGTAGGGTCTCTTTTTAGCTACAATTTTTGGTCAATTTCTGTTTTATAACCCTTGTATGTATTTATAGCTACAACCTGTGGAAAATCCAAGTCTATATTTATAGCCTAAAACATTTCTAGCTTCAGTGACGTCACTGAACTGGCTGACCTGAATACGCGATACTGTAGGTAGGTGAAATGAATTGGATATGGATAAAGGGAGTTTTATAGGGACAAAGACCAATACACACACAAAAGAAAGGAGAAAGAAAAAAATCCCAATATCTCCTATCCACACCAACGGTCGCGAATGCATAAAACACACCCATATATACCATCCACACCAACAAATACGAATGCATAAAACAGACCCATATCTACTATCCACACTAACGAATACGAATGCATAAAACACACCCATATCTACGATCCACACCAACGAATGCGAATGCATAAAACACACAATACTTACTATTCACACCAACGAATGCGAATGCATAAAACAGACCCATAGACTATCCACACCAACGAATGAGTATAATATTTATTTTTATTTTGATTCTGATTCAAGATTATAATATTTATATTTTTTATTTCTGATTCACGCATAAAACAGACACATAGACAATCCACACCAACGAATGCGAATGCATAGAACATACACACATAGACTATCCACACAAACGGACGAGAACGCATAAAACATAGCCATAGACTATCCACACCAATGAATGCTCGTCAACTCAAGATTTTATTTCATCCAACGATTGACTGATTTACAATTTGTAAGTGTGTAAGTTTTTGAAGAAAAAAAATGACATGACAAACGGAAGAGTTCACATAATTATGGTGACTACTGATCACAATTTTGGAGAGGTATCTTCGAACGGGAACAGATACCATTAGGATTTCAATCAAAACTACTATGGCGAAGAGAGAGAGAGAGAGAGAGAGAGAGAGAGAGAGAGAGAGAGAGAGAGAGAGAGAATGTTATTCCTACTGTAAAAAATATCACGACACTTACGTTTGTTTTTACGGTCTATTTTCCTTAAGAAAGATTCACAGGAGAAAATATACCATTATTAAATATCACAAGAGTGAACTGAAGATGTAGGCAACTAAAAATTTCTCCTTTTTGATAACGTGGAAGTAAAGTTCTCACAGAACAGTTCATCCTAATATGCTGTGATGTATTTGACCATAAAAATTGACATAATTTCCGTGGGATCGCCCAGGGTACGATTGTTCTTGCGTTAGTTTTACTATTTTTTGTTGTTTACTTTTTTTTTTTCGTTGTGAATCTGGGGCTTGTATGAAGTAAAGAAGCTAAAGTTCAGTGAACCTTAAGGATAATGACCCAAGCTGTTTGTTTATTCATGAATGTATTTACATCAGGAGAAATATGACCTATAAACCACAAAGATATAAGGCAAGCATGATTAGAATCAACACAATAACAGCTAACTGCAGTAACAAACGGGGTGTTTTCCTTCACGTCCGCGTCACTTAGAGTTTCAATCCTCTTTCAAGAAAAACTTGGTATTAGTCAATGATTCGCCACATACACATCCCCACCCCAAGCGCAGAGCTACTCATCAAGACACGTTAACCATTTGGCATTGGAACTGCAGGGGGTTACTCAAAAACCATGCCGAGTTGGTAGCAGCCATCGCCAACAGCCCCCCCCCAAAACCGGATATCATCTGCCTCCAAGAAACCATGCGGCCCACCCATCACCCCAGACCTCCAAAAATCCGGGAATACGACCTGGTCTTTCACAAGAATCGCCCCAACGGAGCCAAGGGCGGGGGAGTGGCGACCTATATCCACAACTCAATACCAGAGGACACTACCGTGGATGCCACAACCAACCTCGAACCCACACAGCTAGAACATCTAGGAATACAAATCAAACAGGGAAACAAGACGTACACCATCTATAACATCTACGACCCGCCCACACATGCGAAAGATCCCGCTCGTAAACTCAAGCAAATACTGCAAACCTGCCGGGGACATGTCATACTATGTGGAGACTTCAACGCTCATAACGTGGACTGGGGGAGTACCCACACAGACCTCAGAGGGAAGCGACTCGAAAGGTTCGCTAGGACGAACCAACTCATCATACTCAACACAGGAACACCAACAAGAATCAGCCTCGCCAACGGACAACTCTCCACCCTAGACCTCACCCTCACCACGCCATCGGTAGCGCAAATATCGTCATGGCAGGTGCAGGAGGATAACACGCTGGGGAGCGACCACTTCCCAATCATTCTCACTCTCCACCTCCGGGAACCGAGGGAAAAACAGAGACTCCCACAGCGATCGAAAATTGCCCGTTTCCAATCTATGCTACGACACAAACGTACTGAAGACATTAGAGACCCCGACCCGTCACAATACTATACCAACCTAGTAGCAGCCATCAACGAAGCAGCGAAGGCAGCTATTCCTAGAACGAAGGGAAAACCAACCACCTCTCAACCTCCATGGTGGACAGAAGAATGCAAAACGGCCATACAAACAAAGAAACGAGCCTTAGCCGCTTTCAAACGAAAGCAGACGGCATTGAACTTCCAAACCTACAAAAGGCAGGTAAACCAAACGAAGGAAGTAATAAAGAAGGCTAAGTTAAAATCCTGGCATAAATACTGCAACACTCTCAACTACAAAACCCCCACCAGGGAGGTATGGTCGAAAGTCAAGGCCATCAAAGGGAAGGTGCCCAGGACGGTACCACGGCTAGCAGGAACCCAGAATAATCAGGAGCGTGCAGAAAAAATGGCTGCCCACTTTGCCCAAGCCAGCAGCGACCAAAACCACACCCAAGAATTCATGAAACAAAGGCAACACATAGAAACCACCTATCCGCACTTATTTCAAGATCAAGACCAAACTGAATCACCCCTCAATGATTACTTTACACACTACGAATGGAAACAAGCGCTGCAATACAAAAAGAATACCTCACCAGGGCAAGACCAACTTGGCTATACAGTATACAAACACCTACCGCAAAACATGCAGAACACAGCCCTTGATTTTCTCAACCTAATCTGGGAAACAGGTACTATATCCTCCACCTGGAAAGAGGCCATTGTCATCCCCATACCCAAGAGCGGAAAAGACCCCTAGCAGGCATCTTCATACAGAGCCATCTCCCTCACCAATGCCATCTGCAAAATCATGGAAACCATGGCGAATAATAGACTCAAACACCATCTAGCCGCCAATAAATCCCTGTCAGAGAATCAAAGTGGGTTTCGGAGTAACAGATCGACATTGGACCAACTGGTAAGACTGGAGGCGGACGTCAAGCTAGCGTTTAATGCAAAGAAAAAACGCTGCAGACACCTGATTGCCATTTTCCTGGACCTCGAAAAAGCCTTCGATTTGCTCTGGAGCAAAGGACTCATCTCAAGACTCAACGCTACGGCATAACAGGACGAATACACAGGTGGATTGCAAACTTTCTCACCGGACGTAAAATAGCGGTACGCATCGGCGACCAACTTTCCCACATCTACACACTGGATAACGGCACACCCCAAGGTAGCGTCCTAAGCCCAACCCTCTTCAGCCTCATGGTCGACAGCCTCTCCGAATACATCGACCGATCCATTCCTGTATCCCAGTTTGCTGATGACAGTGGCATCTGGATGGCCGGAGACCCTACAAAAACATTATATATCAAAACACTGCAACAAGCATTGGACTCTATCACCCACTGGGCAAGTAACTGGGGTTTCAGAATCTCTACGGAAAAGACAGTGGCAATGCTCTTCTCGCGACCAAAAACCAGAAAGATAAACTACCCCCTCCTATACCTGCAAGGGCAGCCTATCACATTTGTGAAGCAGACTAACTTCCTGGGAATGGTGCTAGATGAGAATCTGTCATGGAAATACCACATTCCACAGTTCATCATCCAATGTAAACAAGACATAAATATCCTACATCATCTTAAAGGCACTACCTGGGGAGCGGACCAAGCTACGTTACTCATGTTATACAAAGCCCTCATCCGAGCAAAACTGGATTACGGATGTCAAGTCTATGACTCGGCCAGCAAAAACCTGCTTGACAAACTCAACAGCGTCCAATACAGAGCTTTAAAAAAAGCTTTGGAACGCTCCCGAATACATCCCTAGAAGAACTTCAGGTTCTAACAGGGGAATTGCCACTACAACTAAGGAGACAGGAGCAAACTCTACGCTATGCTACCAGGATTTCTATACCCCCTGATGAGCACCCGGTTAAACAAGCCATCTATAGCTGCAATACATCCTTCGACCCAAAACTTGTCCCACGACCGCCCGCCGCCAAGAAAGTACACACACTGACAACAGAATTAAACCTCCCGAATCTGCACGCAGAACCGATCAAACTTATTGACCCTACCCCATGGAGGAACAGTGCCCCTAACATCAATCTGATAGTACGGACCCTGGAGCGGAAACAAAACAACCCATGAAAACTTCTAGCCAGCATCAACACCATTTTGGAGGACTAATACCCCAGCCATATAAAGATGTACACAGACGGATCAAAATCGCTAGAACTAAACAGGACAGCAGCAGCCGCTGTTATACATACACAACACATTATCATCCGACGCAGGATACCGGACGACTGCTCAGTATACACCGCGGAATTCTAGGCGATACAACAAGCCCTCAAGTGGATCCAGACGCAAAATCATTGACAGTACCTCATAGCATCGGACTCGCTTAGCGTCCTCAACTCCCTGACGACGGGCTCGACGAAAACCAGAGAGAACATGCTGCAGGAAACCCTAATGACGCTTCGTGAACTGGGATCAAACCAGATACGGGTAGACTTCCTATGGGTTCCCTCACATATTAATTTAACAGGAAACGACAAAGCGGATGCAGCGGCCAAGCAAAGCCTCCAAGACACGGAAATACTACATATCGATTACAGCACCAAAGAAATATATAGCGCGGTGATGCGAGCCATCAACCAAAAATGGCAACAAGACTGGCAGAACACCGACAAGGGGAGAGCACTACATCACATACAACCAACGGTGGCCCGAGGCAACAACAACCGCAAACGACTCCAAACAAGGGAACTGCAGGTCATTAACAGACTAAGGACCGGGAAAACATTGATCAAAACCAGCCACGGAACGGACGACAACACCCTCTTTCCAACCTGCCAACAACCAGACACGCTGAGCCACATACTCAATGACTGCCCGAACTACACCACCCCAAGGAAGAAATTCAGAGAATACCAAACAAAAATAGGAGCACCAACCACATACCCTGATTATCTCAACTCCGACAAAAACGACAATCTTGAATGTACATACAACAATATCATCACATACTTAAAAGATATCAATAAATACCAATACATATAATAACAACACACTACTACATTCACTAACTAATCAATAAACATTGACTAACCAATAACATCCCAAAACCCAACCCCCCCCCCCCCAAAAAATGCTTATATATAGAGGGGCCCAGAGTAAGCCTTTAACAACCAAATAAAGGGGCTGGGAGAGACAAGAGGGAAGATGGTATCAAACCCCACTAACACCAATGACATAGGGAATAATACAAGGGGAGACATGAGACAATCTGACATCAGGAGGAAGGACAAGACAATAAGACAAACACGGACTGGACCCAATGCCAAGATGAAAAACGGGAATAACACCAAATCACCCGGAACACTCGTTGAACAAGTGACGGACCTGCTGCTACCCGGCAACCATACAAAAGGCAAAGGCAGCCCGAGCGAATCTGCCTGCTGACCACACCCCAAACAAATGCCTACAGAAAAGATGTAAAACACAGAAAAGATGTACAATATGCTTACTGGGAAGATCCACACGACGTACAAGGGCTGGCCCCAAAAACAAGATGGAAAGCAGGTCTACAGTCAAGCCGCCGAAAACGCTGCCGATCAAGTGACGGACCTGCTAACTGGCAACCAAACAAAATGCAAGGGCAGCCCAGGCGGCACTGCCTGCTGACCACTCGCCAACCAAAATGCCTACAGAAAAGATGTAAAACACAGACAAATATACAATATGCCTACAGAAAAGATGTATAACACAGTAAAGATGGGCATTGGCCACAATAAAGAAGTAAACGCCGGCTGAGCCAACATTACCAGTTAAACATCAAAGCAAGGGGTAGCCCAGGAAGCTCTACCTGCTCCCCCACAAAGCCCATACCCCCAGCACGCACGCATCATCCACATATTCACTGTATAAGGGAGACCGTAAAGAATCAAAGGTAAGGGACAGTCCAGGACACCCCCCTGCTGTCCCACAACCCCCCCCCCGGGCACGGACAAACTCAAAGGCAAGGGACAGTCCAGGCGGCTCTGCCTGCTGTCCCACAATCCCCCTACCCAGAACGGACAAGCTCAAAGGTAATGGACAGTCCAAGCTGCCCCGCTTGCTGCCCCACACAAACCAATCCCCCGAAATCGGACAAGCGCAAAGGCAAGGGACAGTCCAGGCGGCTCTGCCTGCTGGCCCACAAAATACAACCCAACTATATGTCTTCAGTTTGGCCCTCGAAGACCAACACAATACAAACATGATCCTTTTGGAAGGCATCTCAAAATCCGCAACCAACAATAATTAAGCGGTGCTAAAGAGTAACGGATGGCCCACATCCAGCTGATTGGAAAAATTTTTCGGCCCATATAAGTACGCTCAGTACGCAAAATTCCAACATAAGAATATATTCTAAATTCACAACTCGATAGCATTCGGTCAATTGCACAGGTGGCTCACACAACGTTGGTATAGGGACACCCGTAGGCACAACTGGAACAATTTGATCAAAGTCTGCCCGGCTGAGATAAAGCCAGGTAAACTTGCTCTTTGGTGGCGGGTGGAACGCGGGTTGCGGCCGGGGTGGGGGTCTGTTGCGGGGTCTGCGGTTTGGGAGCGATGTAGGCACGTCCATATTGTCCCGGGGATATGATGGCACCATGCTCATACCCCGGACAAACAGCAGAAAGGCCCAGTTCGGGACCAAGCGCCCTCTTAAAGGGACTGTCGCCCAGCGTGGGGCCACAAGCAGTCGCAAATGTACACAGTGCAATACGCGACTTTAATCCGCAAAGAAGAAGAAACTTGGTATTCTTTTGTATGGCTTGAAATAAGAAAACTGAACAAACTTAAGCACTTTGCTAATTTTGGCAGAGTTAAGAAGTCTGAAACAAATGTATAAAATTTCTTTATTACGACCCAAGAGAAAAAGACCTTCCCCAGCCAAACAGCTCAACCCGGTTACTACACCTGAGATACCACCCCTAGTGATTTCTACCAAATCATTGACAGGAGTAAGTCCATAAGTAGGCCTTGGCCGTGGCAAAGGCTTAAGGCAGTTAAAGCGGATTGCTTCTCGTTCCTGAGTTTGTTTTTTGAAAAAAAACAATCACCCAAAAGCTCTTTTCAGGGCCACTCACTTCTTTCGAAAAGAGATAATATTCATTTTGCCAAAATCAATTAAAACTCAAAATCCCTTTTATTTTTTTTTTAACCCTATGATGTACGTGTGTGAGTGCACAAGTGTAGGTCCTTATTATTCTAAACAATCAAAACCAAGAGACACTTACGTTTTTTTCAATCTGATCTATTCTGGTACAAATTTTTACAATTCAATGTCACAACACAACGCAAAACTTTTTTTAAAAAAGTTCATAGACTTCTTCTGTCTCTTTTTCTTCACTCTCTCTCTGTTTTTTAATTTCTTCACTTTCCCAGTTTTTTCCTCCTCTTCTTCCTCACTTTTTTCTCGTCTTCTTTTCTTTTCTGTCTTCTCTTTCTGAACGTGTCGGGGTTCTTCTTTTGCCGAGGGTACCTCTTTCTCTTCTTCCTCCTCCTCCTGCTCCTGTTGTTTCTTAGGGCAGTCTGATGACCAATGTCCTTTCTCTAGACAATGATAACAGGTATCCTGACTTTTGTCTCTCTTGACACTGGTCTTGCTTTTTTGACGGTCAGGACATTCTGTGGCCCAATGCCCTTTCTTCTGACAGATATAGCAAGTATCCTGACTTTTATCTCGAAAGGAGGGAGAGTAGTCCGTCGGCTTATCTGAAGAAAACTTTCTTATCAGAACTCGCAAAGCTCTAATCAGAAGTTCGATCTGTGTGGGTTCCTCCATCGTGCTGATCGGCTTGAGAGTGAAATGAATACTGAGAGGGAAGTCACCAGCCCTTTATATATACACTGAGTCTGACATAGATATATAAGGGTCCATGGCGTTTCAAATGTAGTCATTTGACTTTCTGCAGTCAAGATGAAACGATCGCATCATTTCGTAAAGAAAGGAGAAGAAAATAAGAGGCAGAAACGTGATTTATCGCCTCGCACAGCAGCTGAACTCTTGGCTCAAATTCATGCCAGCGATTTTGAAGATGAGATGAGTGAGCCAGAATCTTGGCCCAGAGAGTCTACACCCAGTCAAAGTCCATCACCACCAGTAAACCCTGAAAAGTACTACCACATTCGAGAGACGGACAAACGCTCCACCAGAAAATTTAGAACCACAGCCTACACGTACACGGTGAAGTTTAAAGATTTCAAGTCCGACGTACCGCTGGAGAAAGCAGAGGGGTTCATCACTCATGTGTGGAATTCTTTGTTAACCACACTGAAACGGCAATGTGAAGCCAAAGAAGACGATCGCTTGAGACTTTCCGTTCATCACGACAGTTTGAAGTCCCCCGTTTGGATCGAGTTTAGCAGCCCGGCAGAATTGACGCCATCCAAAGTCATGGAGAAGATTCAACACGTGCAACAATCCAATGACAAGTTTCACATCACCGACGGGAAAGCGACACTGTTCATGACCCACGTTTCTCTTCCCCAATGGACAGGACAACGCAAAAAGGTGTTATTGGTGGACGACCTTCGCAGCATCAAGCGCAGCATCGTTCAAATGAACAACCCTCAAGACAAGATGTGTTTAGCCCGTGCCATCGTGGTGGGACGAACGTATGCCGACAAGAACGACACGGCAGGATGGAAAAGAGCCTGGAAAACTATTCAACAATCGGACCGAGCGAAACAAAGAAGAGAAGCAGAACTCCTGTTACAGCAAGCGGAGCTATCCAAAGACACACCCTGTGGCATTCCTAAAATGCAAAAATTGCAAGACATCTTGGCTCCACGCTACACCTTGAAAGTGCAATCTCAAGAAGTGTGCTGACCTCTGTTGTTTCGAGGCAAAAATTTCAAAGACGGAAAATACATTCACGTCTGTCATCACGATAAACATTTCGATGTCATCACCAGTATCACTGCATTCCTGGAATACAGTTAATACTGTGAGAAATGTGACTATAGATATAACAATCGAGAGCAACACAAGTATTGTGGATCGAAATGCTCAGGATGTTTGGCCTCTAAGCCCTGTCTGGACGATGGACAAGAACGAGTGCATTTCCCAGCTTGTCAGCGCACGTTTGCCAGTCTAACCTGTTACTAACAACATCTGAAAACGCAAGGTTCACAGCAGAAAAGTGCTTGCCAACTTCTGAGATTGTGCCCTACTTGTGGACAAGGCATATGTGCCAATAATGCCAAGGCTCACGTCTGTTCAGGAAAGAAGCGATGTCACATTTGTCGCCAAGTCGTGGACTTGGAACACGAACGCTACATTCAAAAATACCAGCTCCAACAGGAAGAAGATGACCACAAGAAGATAGGGAATTTCATCTTTGTCGATTTCGAATGCATGCAAGAGACTGGTATTCACATTCCTAATTTCCGTGTGGCTCACCGAGCGTGCGAGAAGTACATCCAAGAGCCTATCTTGACTCGTTGCCCTCACTGTAGCAAGATTCCTGGAGGACATGAAAAAATCTTTCGGGGACCAAACACACTGACCGATTTCGCCCAATGGATCTTAGACCCTGTCGACGAAACGTGGAGCCAAGAAGACATAGAACGTTACGGAGATTGTCATCGCTATGCCACGGTGATGGCTCACAATCTCTTGGGATACGATGGGCAACTTCTTCTCTGATACTATACGGAACAAGGCACCGAATGTCCTAAAGTGACTTTGAACGGACCCAAACTCATTTCCATGCAAGTGGGTCAAGTGCAGTTTAAAGATTCGATGAGTTACTTGGCCATGCCTTTGAGTCGCATGCCTAAAACGTTTGGAATGACAGAAATGACCATAGGCTATTTTACGCAATTTTTCAATACCGAAGCCAATCAACACGCCGTTCTACCCCATTTTCCTGAGGCTCGCTACTACGACCCCGATCACATGCGTACCGAACAACGAGAAGCTTTCTACGCATGGTACCAGACTCACGCCTCGAACCCCTTCGACTTTCAGGAAGAAATGTTAAAATATTGTCTTTCCGACGTGGACATTTTACGGCGTTGCTGTGGAAAATTTCGATAATTATTCATGGAACACGGAGGGATCGATCCTTTGAAAGAAGCTTGCACCATTGCCAAATCGTGTTCCTTAGTGTACCGCCAACGATTTATGCCCGAAAACACCCTAGCTGTCATCAGTCCTTAAACGACCAATTTTGTCAAACGTCAATACTCGGTCAAAGTCCTACGCTGGCTACATTACTTGTGCGACAAGGACGACAAATGGATCCAACATGCTCGCAACGGAGGAGGCGAAAAGACCATCGGAAGGTATTCGGTGGATGGCTGGGACTTAGAAAACCCCAAGATCGTGTACGATTTTAACGGGTGCTTATTTCACGAATGCCCCATCTGCTACCCTGAACGTAACACGACAAATCAGTTTTTACAACGGACCCTGGAAGACTTGTACCAGGCCACTTGTCAGCGACGCTTGAAGTTAGAAGAGCAAGGATACCAAGTGGTGGAAATGTGGGAACACGAGTACGATCAGCGATTGAAAACCGATCCCGAGTTTAAACGCATCGTGGAAAGTTACAAGCTGGTGGACCCACTGAACCCACGAGACAGTTTGTACGGAGGACGGACGAATGCCACCTGTTTGCTGTACCAAGCCGACGGGGAGAAAGGAGAAGAAATCAAATACTTGCACGTGTGTTCTCTGTATCCGTACGTGTGCAAATATTGTCACTTTCTCGCAGGGCACCCGCAATTGCTGACCGAACACATCGACGTAAACAATATTAGACAATACGAAGGATTGATCAAGTGCAAAGTCTTGCCTCCCACGTACTTGTACCATCCCGTTTTACCACATCATTGCCAAGGAAAACTGATGTTTCCCTTGTGTCGTACTTGTGTATAAACGTGCAACCAAGACCACCCTTGTCAGCACATTCACGAAGAACGCGCCTTGACGGGAACGTGGGTCAGCGTGGAATTGTTTAAAGCTCTGGACCTGGGATACCAACTGTTAGAAGTGTACGAAATTTACCAATTTCCCAAGACAGAAAAATTCCACAAGGGCGACGAGACTCAGAAAGGCATTTTCGCAGACTACGTGAATGCCTTTTTGAAACTGAAACAAGAAGCTAGTGGTTGTCCTTCCTGGTGCCACACTCCTGAAGACCAAAAGAAATTCAAAGAGAAATACTGGGAGCAGGAAGGCATCATTTTAGACCACATCGAGAAAAACGAGGGAAGGCGATCGTTTGCCAAAGTGATGTTAAATTGCTTGAGGGGCAAAATGGCACAACGCTCATGTTTGCCCAAGACGGAGTATTTGACAGAACCTTCTCGCTACTTCCAGATGATTCACGACAAAACTAAATACATGAAAGACGTGGACGTCCTTCGTGAGGACTTGATCTTAGTCAATTACGAAGAAGAACTGGACTTTGTAGAAGCCGACGAATTTGGAAATGTCATCATTGCGGCTTACGTGACAGCTCATGCTCGCTTAAAACTGTACGAAGCTTTAGAACTGTTAGGACATCGTGTGCTGTATTTTGACACGGACAGTTGCATCTACATCGATCGTCTGGGTCAACCATACCCTGTCATCGAAGGAGACCGTTTAGGAGCCTGGACGGACGAGCATCCCGACGACAAGATTCTAAGTTTTGCTAGTGGCGGTCCTAAAAATTACGACTACGAATACCGTGACCCACAAGGAGAAGTGCACACGGAGTGTAAAGTGAAGGATTGACTCTCAAGTATCGCACCAGTCGACTGGTGAACTTTGACGTCTTGAAAGAAGCCTTGCAGTCTGGAGAGGATGGAAATTTTAAAGTGACCACCCATGAGCCGCACAAGATTGTACGTTTACCCAGGCACCAAATTGTTAGCCTGCCCTTGGAAAAAGTCTATAAAATCGTGTACCAGAAGCGAGTACGGCTTCCCAAACACTTCACTTTACCGTACGGTCACGCCGATATTGCTCAGCCTATTAAAAGGACCACGTTCAAGACGGATATTTCATTGCGACTACCATTGCCAAGCGAGAAAGATGAATCCTTTCAAACAGGAAGTATCAAGGAAGAGCAAACTCGAGTGCGATGCTGTGCCTTGCGATGGCAAGGATGTCGTGCTCTGTGACCTTAGCGATTCATTACAACATTATCATGGGAACTTTGCTATAACTACTACTATTACCATACCTACCATGGAAAGTGATGCTGTGAGTGTCAAACCTGACGGATGCGAAAGCGATGCTACTCGTTATTGTACAACTTTTCACTTTACTTGTTTTCATGGTGGATGTCATCCTTATGAAACCATGCGACTACCACCCTACGGATATCATGTAAAACTGAGCACACTCCTACATATTTCACCGTACCCTCATCGAAATGAACCTGTGAAAGATGAATATTCGTTCCCTGTGCGTTTGCCTGAATACTGCGACTATGAAAGTCAGATCCAAACCTTCCAAGGAAAATGGCCAAAATATCTGGGAGGACCTACCCCCGAATAATTATCTACTTGGGCGAAGGGGATAAAGTCAAGTGCTTCAGTTGCGTTCTGTCACTTCACGAGTGGGAGAAGAAAGATTGCGCTTACCTGGAACATGCTGGATGGTCTCCAGATTGTCACTACCTACCTTTAGTGGGACCTCGTCATTGAAGTGGCCTACCATGTCGTGTAAGAAACCCGCTGCTTGGCTAGGAGTTAAACGTTGGACAACCCCTAGACAAGTATTTAAACCCCATCTAAAAAATAATCTTCAAACATTACCAAACGAATTGCAAGAGAAGATCTACAAAGACATTTGGCTGGGACTTGCCAGAGCCAAATCTCAATGGGTAACTGTAGAACTTTTATGTCGAGAAATTCACAAGAGGAAATTGACAAAAGTCAACAAACAAGTCAGATTTCTCTGGATCAAATGTGTGTTCATCCAAATATTCCGCTTTAGACCATTTACATTTGAAGATTTTATTGACATTCTTGACCGATTCCTGGAATGGCAGTGGTCAGAAATGACTCACTACGTTCGTTACTTTCGCTCTAGGAGAAGTGTTTGACTGACATGGTCATGGATACTTTACAAGAGAACATTCGTGGTTTGCCTGTGGAATTGAGAGAACGCATTTACCGCGAGTTCGTCAAAATACAAGTGAAACGCAAACTCAAAATCATTTCTCCATTTTTAAACTATGCTCTTTACCAAAGCAAGTGAAGACTGATTATGGGAGGACACTACTTCAGTCACAAATATAAACGAGGCTATTGGCCACTACCCAGTGATTAATGATTCTTATTACCTTACACCTAAGAGGGTATAAAAACGGACTACCATGCCACGACCTTTATCATTCGTGATACAACAGATTCCGTGGAAGGAAATCAATGACACTATTCAAACGGTGGAGGATTACCAACACCTATTACGAGAACTGTGCCCATTGAATTGGGGTCGACGTGTAGTGTGTGTCTTAGTGACTTGCTTTCTGGGATTTCGTTTACCAGACGATTCCTTGTGGACTCTTTACGAACAGCACATACCACTCAAAACATGAAAGTGATCCCTTTAAATGTATACGTGACACTCGCTTTGTTCAAAGCGTTGCGATTTCATCTCAATACGTCTCAACCTCTACTAGATGAAGAAAAGATTCGTAAAACATTACTGACTTTGGATGCTTAAGACGATGCGCACCTTGTTGGTTAAACGAATACTAGAAAGATGCACATGATAGAAACATCTACGCTGGGATACAAGTGGTAGCTGACCAGATTTAAACAACGTGCGTGACTGATAAAAAGAAAAGCACGAACTTTGTCCTATTTGATCGTTTGTTTCTTGTTTTGGCATTTTCTTAAAAATGGACAGTAACTGTAGTATGAAAAATGTGATTCTTTTATGAAATACATATACGTTGTATACGTTTTTTTGAAGGCATGAACTTTAATTTTAAAAAGTAGTTTTCTAGAACCAAGAACTAAATAACTTGTAAATAGGTTTGTTTAATGTCCAAATGTTTATGTATTAAATGGATAGTGCTTAGACCAAAGCACAGGCCGGAGAGCCCATGTATGTATTTGAATAAATGTTGTGTACCCATACAATAGACTTTTCTTATTGGAGTCTCTGTTCTCTCTGTGAGTCTTTCTTTGAAATATCTCTGTCTTTTTTCTGTCTTTCTATTTTCTGTGACTTGAAAGTTGACATCCCTTCGATTCAAAACCACCCACCAAAGAAAAAGTCGCAAGAAAGACAGCTGCTGTCATCAAGAGAGAAGATACTGTGCTGTTAGGACATGTACGTACTCCAGAAAATCACGTGCTCAGCAACGAGGTTTCATTCTCTCTCACTTCTACTTTGTCTTTGACCACGATGCCAACCAACCCTGATTTAACATTCGTGTTTCCTAATTTAATATTTTAACAAAAATACTAAACCCCTTTCTCAATGAACTTCTCCTTCTTTGACAGCAGCGACGATATTCCTTGCTTTTAGCACTGATTCTACTGCTACAAAAGTGATCTCTAGTAAAAGGAAAGTAAATGACAGAGTAGGGGTATTTCAAAGTGTATTAGGTTTATCTAAACAACAACTATCACACTCCTATACTTTACTTCTGTTTATGATAATGGTTTGGGATACTTCACATTTTCTAAAGTCGAAATACCTACAAACCGTATAAAGTTATGTGACTTTAGTATTATGACACTTGCACAGGCTCTATATTTTACCAGTGTCACGAGAAAAGCTTCTATTAAAGTTATGCCACTTTTCAAAACACACACACACTTGCAACTTGACCTGAAAATTTGTACTTCTTTATTTGTGTATATCCCACAGACCCGTCCCAGCATACAGAACTGATTAAGAACTTTAGGAATATTCCCTCATTTTTTATATAGAAATACCAAAGCTTTGATGTGTATTTTCCCTGTTCACCCATTATTAGTGTTTAGGCATGTTCCCTAAAGACACAAGCAGTTTTGAAAAAATAATTTTGAATTGAGGTTTCTCTCTGTTTATACATTTTTTACGTTGGTGTGAATATTAAGTATGGTGTGTTTTATGCATTCGCATTCGTTGGTGTGGATAGTCTATGTGGTGTTTTATGCGTTCGCCTAGCGTTTGTGCGGATAGTAGATAATGTGGTGTTTTATGCATTCGCATTCGTTGGTGTGGATAGTAGATATGGTGTGTTTTGTATGCGTTCGTGTACGTTGGTGTGGATAGTAGATATGGTCTGTGCTTTTCTTCTCTTCCCGTCTGTGTGGATAGTAGGTATGGGTTTGTTTTATGCATTCGCGTTGGCTGGTGTGGATAGTCTACGTGTGTGTTTTATGCATTCACATTCGTTGGTGTGGATAGTAGATATGGTGTGTGTTTTGTATGCGTTCGCGTACGTTGGTGTGAATAGTAGATATGGTCTGTGCTTTTCTTCTCTTCCCGTCTGTGTGGATAGTACGTATGTGTCTGTTTTATGCATTCGCGTTGGTTGGTGTGGATAGTAGATATGGGTGTGTTTTATGCATTCGCGAGATATTGGGATTTTTTTCTTTCTCCTTTCTTTTGTGTGTGTATTGGTCTTTGTCCCTATAAAACTCCCTTTATCCATATCCAATTCATTTCACCTACCTACAGTATCGCGTATTCAGGTCAGCCAGTTCAATGACGTCACACAGTATCGAGTATTCAGGTCAGCCAGTTCAGTGACATCACACGGTATCGAGTATTCAGGTCAGCCAGTTCAGTGACGTCACTGAAGCTAGAAATGTTTTAGGCTATAAATATAGACTTGGATTTTCCACAGGTTGTAACTATAAATACATACAAGGGTTTTTAAACAGAAATTGACCAAAAATTGTAGCTAAAAATAGACCCTACCTGTTCCATTCCTCTTGTCGCTAGACAGGCCCAATATTTTTGTCGCTAGACAGGCCCAATATTTTTTTGTCACTAGACAGGCCCAATATTCTTTTGCCGCTAGACAGGTCCAATATTTCCCCATGTTCAATTTCCCTTGTCCGTAGGTACAAAGTAGGGTCCCGTGAGGCTATAAATCTTGAGGCTATAGTGAAAACGACCAAATTTAACATGGAAGTCTACGTGAGGTTATAAATCTTGAGGCTACGGTACAACCCCCTAAATTTAATATAAAGATCTACGTGAGGCTATAAATCTTGTCGCCAGGGTACAACCCCTCTAATTTAACATTACGGTCTACGTGTCACTATAAATCTTGTCCGTCTATAGTCCCACCCATGTTAAAATTCCCATGTTCAATTCCCATTGACGCTATACAGGCCCAGGGTGTACCATTTGACGCTATAAATCTTGACGCTATACAGGCCCACCCATGTTAAAATTCCCATTACGTGACGCTATAAATTTTGGGGCTACGGTACAACTGACCAAAATTAACATTACGGTCTACGTGACGCTATAAATTTTGGGGCTACGGTACAACCCCCTAAATTTAACAATACGGTCTACGTGACGCTATATCGTCCCACTATGCTACTGCCCAATTATTTATTTTTTTGCGTCTTAGATCTGTTAAACCGTTTCCGCGTATTGCTTCTGAGAAATGTTGTATAACTCGCTCAGCTACGCAATTTAGCCTTGACCCTGTCAAGGACAATTTCATTGGTTTGAGATTTTTAATGCTAGGTTTATCATTTAGCGGACATATCGCATAAACAAATGCAGTTACTGGATACGCTCGTTCATAATGTGGTTTATCAATACCAGTCAGTATTCCTGGTTTGGAATTTTTATTTAACATAACAATATTATTTCCAGTATGAAGTCGTACAGGGTCACGTTTATCACGGATAATCCAAATGTTGTCATCTGTCTGCACAATAAATTTTACCAGAATAATATATCGCTGATTATCAAGATAGTTGATAATATTTCTTCCTCGTTCATCATTCATTCTAGTATCAGCAATATTCATGATCCTGAATGTTGACCAAGTATGAACTGCACCATCGTTCCGAAATTCTTTCTTGGCTTCATGGATACGATCGGTTATATCGCTATTTATCAAAGTTAGATCTTGCATTGAACAATTAAATTTAGGTTTCGACAATCTGTCAAGATCGAATCTTGCTCTGGAAGGTTCAATTGCGGGTAATCTCTTAAATTCATCCATTCTATAATTAAGGCAAATATATGTTTAATTAGATTTTAATTATACGTATAATGATACAAGCAAATAACAAATACAAGTGGTTAATGATAGGATTTTCTCTTCCTTGTAATAAATCATGCGTAAATGAATTCTGTAGTTACCACATGCAAAGTTTTCGCAAAGGGAGTCTAGGACCGAAACCTTGTTTACGATGTGGTGTTGGGGTCAGATGAGAAACTCAGTTATGTGTGCAATGCGGTGGTAAAAGATACAGAGAGCTGAAACGATATTATGATAAAAAATATAACACCCTGATATCTCCCAAAAAAAAACTGCCGAAGACCATATTGCCAGGTTTCAAAATAATCATTTAGACAAATAATATTCCTATATAAATGAAGCAAAACGAATTTGTGAAGCATCCCATTATCAAGAATTATGAAGCGTCTCGTGATGGTGTCATCAGAAATTGCAGATTAAAAAATCAGTTGGCACTGTTGATAATGTTGGTTATTTCAGATTTACTGATGGAAAAAGATATCATTCACATAGATTTGTATTTGAATGTTTTCATGGGGTCATCGAAGACGGACTTGTGATCGATCACATTAATTCAAACCTGAAAGATGATAATTTATGTAACCTGCGGGTTGTTACACAGTCAGAATAATACATATGGACATGCTCGGAGATGTAAAATGTTTGGAAAGGGAGCTGTTAAATCCGTAAATACAGAGACTGGTGAAGAAAGAAATTTCCAATCAATGAATGCGGCTGGTAAATATTTTGGTATTCGCTCGAGATCAGTATAACGTGTTGCAGAAAAAATAACCAAATCAGCGTATTTAAATAAATATGATCAGTGAATAAAATTTAAGTATGCTACCACTTCTGAATAAAACAAGAAAATATTGTAGTTGACCAGGGGAGATAACTCCGTCATCGCTGATAGAGTAAGTGCGCAGTTGTCTCCCTTTTGTTATTGCGTATACATGACTACACATTTATATTCAGTAATATATATGTCTATAATCCTTCAAACACTGAAGTCTTAGAAATCTCTACTTATTTTATATGATCAAACACAAAAATCTGAATTTCGTGATAAAATCATCTTGACAAAGTCAAGGATAAAATCACAAGAAAGCGCGCTATAGTAGATTTTTCAGATTTTACATAAGCCGTGTGTAAGGTAGTCATTATCGATTTTTTTTTTTTTTGGCTTAGACTGTAGCATGCGGATAGAACTGGAATGTATCGATCCATGCATCATTGCCAGATAGTTCTGCCTTGATGAAATCAAGGGTTGATAAGACAGTATTTTCAACCAGATCAGAAATGTGTAAGATTGTAGATTTCGCGATTTATTTTATATTTTATTCATAAATCTGGTACTATATGTTAATCATAGAATCTGGTATCTACGGAATTTCCTGCTAGGTAACTATATAGTAATTTCAGAAGCGTATATTTATGACTGGAGCCCATAGTGTAGTGGTCAACGCGTCTGGCCCTCATACTCGAGGCCCGTGATTCGATTCCCCGTACCGGACATATTGTTGGGGGTGGCGATCCGATGCCAATTTTTCTTAATTATTGGGGAAGTTCCCCCGTGTACACCTCCTCTCGCAATGTGGTGAGTGTGTTTTGCACTCGGGGTTTGATTTGGGGGGTTGGGGTGTTAATGAAAATTGGAACTCCCTAAAATAAACAGCAGGGTGACCTTGTGACTGAAGGGTACCCCACACAAGGGCATTCAGAAAGAATGTTCGGCAGACGAAAAAGTCTCGTAAGGTGCCTATAAGAAAATCCTTAATCATGAAGAGTGCCTGTGGGCCATAAGAAAGGCCTTTACAAAAAAGGAAAGGACTCTTAGGATCTTATGATAAAGGCTTTACTGGCAATGAAGGGACCCCGTGGAATGGTAGACCGATCATCATAGCTGTTGTTTATTTTTGTATTTATTATATCTTTATATTATATTATATTAATTCAGAAATATATTTTTATATTATTTATATTATGTTTTTATTTATTCAGAAATATATTTTTATTTATTTATATTAATTCAGAAATATATTAATTCAGAAATATATTTTTATATTTATAACTATTAGCTCAGAAATATATTAATTCAGAAATATATTTTTATATTTATAAATATTTATTCAGAAATATATTAATTCAGAAATATATTAATTCAGAAATATATTTTTATATTTTTAACTATTTATCCAGAAATATATTAATTCAGAAATATTTTTATATTTATAAATGTTAATTCAGAAATATATTTTTATATTTATAAATATTAATTCCGAAATATATTTTTATATTTATAAATATTAAT
>JAECUM010055611.1:0-23864 GCA_016617855.1 Megalonaias nervosa | reverse complement strand
GGGGGGGCTAGCTCTTCTTCCTAGCTGACTATTTGTATTTCGCTATCTACATACTGCAGAGTAACTGTGGGAGGTGTACATGCCTCACATCAGTTTAAAAAAACAACACAAGCCCGAAACACCTAGTTCACAAATATATTCAGATCTTTAATTAGTAAACAATAATAGCTGAAAAAGTCGCACTATAGCCTTAAGTTAAGAAATGTGTTTTAGGCCAATTTACGAAACTATCCCCTGCCACCTTAAACATGGCTTTCAGCTACCGATACATGTTAAAGACGATGGGAAAAAATAAGCCTCTTAAAAAGTTTTAATAATCAGTACAGAAGAATACAAGGAATATTCAGATTGTCTGAACAACAACAGGAAGGGACACATTTGCGTTTATTGGACATCACATGTCGATTTAGTATGTATGGCGGGAGATATTATTGCCGTCGTAATGTGAAATGAAGAAAACAAAAATCCAAGAATTATGAGACGTTGAGAGATAGCAACAAGCCATGGAGCTGCACAGGTTTTAGAACTGAAGTTTATGCAACTGTACTAGAAGTAAATAAGGTCTGTGGGTACTTTATAAACTTTTCAGATGAACGTAATGTTTACCGTCGATGCAACAATATGGATACCGAACTTTAAATTATCGTTTTCCAGTTTGATGATAAATGTACAAGATCTTTTGTTAAACCTTCCTGAAGACTGGTCAAATTTAAGAAAAACAAAATCAACCGCCTAACTGCGACAATCCTTTTAGAGTTGGCAGGTCTTTCCCTGGTCAAAAGATGTTTCCATCTTGATGAAAACCGCGAATGTAATGCTAGTGTACAAAATGTGTTACAGATCCTTAAAATATTACAGGCCCACTTCATTACTGAGCTGTGTTAGGATAGTTATGGAAAGAATTATTGTTAAGCATTTCTACAACTACCTATATCCAAATGATCTTATATTAAATCAATCTTCTTCTTCCCACCAATTCTACAGTATTTCAGCTGATAGATATGTACTGTAGTATATGTACTGCGCTTGATGCTCTTTTGCGATGTCACTAAAGCATTTGATAGGATTTGGCATTAAAGTTTAATACATAAATTAAAGTGCAGTGGCTTTGATAGCACTCCTATTGATTGATTCTCTGACTCCCTGTCTAAAGGAGTCTAAACAGTTTTTGTAAACAATGCCGAATCCAGTAGCAAGTATTTTGCGATTGGCGTACCACACGGCTTTGTTTTAGGTCCATTATTGTCTTTGGTGCAAATTATGATATAGGGTACGACCTCTTGAGTGCAGTGAAATGAAACTCGTTGCTGACGATAACTCACTGGGGTATTTATCAAAGAAATACTTACGAAATTGAATACATACTGAACACAGATCTACAAAGTGTTGATAGTTGATCAAGGCAGTGGTTAATTAACTTCAATCCAACCTAAACTGAGAAAATAGTATTCTCATGTAAGCAAGAGCTGGTTTATCCTAAACTTAAATTTATAAACGAAATCGTCTCATGTATTGAGTTCCATAAACACCTTGGCGTAACTTCAGTAGTCTAGGCAACTGGTGTGTGTGTGTGTGTGTGTGATTTGGATTTTTAATGTAGCTTTAACAATTTTTTAGTCATATCGTTACGATTTCTGCATTGTGACAGTTTATAGTGATGTCTAGCACTGGGGCATCATGTCGCAGACATGTAGCATGATGTCCAACCCAGTCACATTATCCTGTCACCAGGCCGACCAGTCCTAGCACTAACCTCTTAATGTCAAGCGCCAAGCGAGGCAGCTGTTGATACCATTTTTATAAGTCTCTTGTTTGACTCGTCCGGGGTTCGAACCCGCGACCTCTCGCATCTGAGGCGGATGCTCTAACCATTTAGGCCACCGGAGCGGTCCTAGGTGACTGGACCAAACATATTAATTAACATATTTTCTGTCGACCTCAACAATGGTAACTGCCTGGAAAATGCTAAAATATAAATTTAACCGAAAGACGTTAGAAAGAATATATTTTAAATGCATTTGCCCCTTATTTGAATATGCTAAAGTTGTATAGGATGGATATTCGGCTGCAGACTCTTAAATCAGCGAAACTACAATTAGAAGCACGGAGAATTGTGCCTTGTCCACTTTGTATCGTCTGATTATACAGTGAACGTAAATATTCACCTATTTGACTTGTTCTAAACCTATATTAAAAGACACGAAACGCTTTATATAATTAAGGATTATTCAAAATTTGATTTCTCTTCTCAATTAATTACTGCCATTTTTTATGGAAAGACATGATGTTCATTTTTAGCCACCGTAGTCATTTTGGTGTACGTACTCTTAATTTCTGCCAGGATCATTACGCATTCCATTAATCTCTCTCTCTCTCTCTCTCTCTCTCTCTCTCTCTCTCTCTCTCTCTCTCTCTCTCTCTCTCTCTCTCTCTCTCTCTCTCTCTCTCTCTCTCACACACACACACACACACACACACACACACACACACACACACACACAGACTCATACACATAAACATACATATTTTCTTTTAATCATGTATGTTTACATATAATTGTATGAAATCATGTAAAGTTAGTACCGCCATCCATGTAAATTTCGTATTGATTGTAGGAGAAGAGCTTATATTAAGTTGTGAAAACTTGAAGCCGGACAGTTTATGGCAATAAAATATGTTTAAACAATGTAACTTCGAAACGCATGCTCTGCGTGATACTACAGGAGTTACGCGTATAATGCCATGGGTATACTTCACTGAAGGAGGCACGGATCATGATAAATAAATAATACAATGGAATTTGAATATTGATGTCGTAATTTACTATTCCATGTCTTGCTAAAAGTGGGACGGTCGATTTGTAAGACCTAATCTGTTCTACTCCAGCTAATATTGACTTTTTGTATTGCGGTGTTGTCGTCAGCATTTACTAGTTCTTCTTGTGTTGCACTTGTGCTAATAATTGACTCTGATCTAGACGTGTTGCGAAGGTTAGTTGGTGTTAAAATACTGCCTGATATTACTATCCGTATAATCTTTATATTTTTCGAGTTGTCGCATCCCTCCATAAGTGGGTTGGTGTCAAATTAATACTTGCATCTCAATCCTACTACTTCACAAGGTTTAAAGAGCAATGGATTCACCTGGTACAATATGTATCTAGTATATGTCATACAATGTATCAATAACCACTCTTTACATTACATCAGAAAGATTAATTACATTCCATATATATTCAGATATAACATGATATTAGAAGAAGGTCACAATTGTTATGTATATTTAATTTAATTGTTTGTTTGTTAATTTTATTTTTTTTTTATTTCATTACATGTTATTGTAATGTAACATTGTATGCTGGACTTGACTTTGTCCAAAATTGAATTCATTTCTGCTTGACCTGATTGACTTTTTTACTTCTTCTTTCATTTATGTAACAACTAATGCTAGCTTCATTATTCTTTATGTGTATGAGCTTATTATCAGGATTATTATTCAGGTAAACAAGAAGGAGTTAATATGTTGATCAGGGTCAGGGTTTTGGAGATTCCTAAGTGAAATTGATAGGATATTGTGGATAAGATATTCATTGGAATTTATACTGAATTCAAACCTGGAATAATATTTCTGTGATTCAACAAGAGACTGTTGACACATCAGCACTTCGTAGGCCATAAAGACACGTCATCGCCTTCAATTTTGGATCCCTTCGGGACTTGAACTGAATTTTATTCAGGACGTTTTATTACTAGGACTTGTGTCTTTAATTCTTGGATTATTTCTGGATTTAATTCACAATACCGTAAGTTCTTTTTCTCATTTTTCACTTTGTAATCTAGGGAAATAAATTATTTGTTAAATTTTACAAAGCGTGTTGTCAACACTCTTTTCTATTACTTATTTTAAGAGCATAGATTCGTAACACAATATATACGTTTTGGGTTTGGGACACGCACAATGCAAACACAGTGGAATCTGATCTTCCCATTCCAATTTGTGTTCATCGATATGGGTCAATTTTAACACAAGAATAAAGGAACAAACACAATTTTATTTGGCTTGTGTAATAATTACATTTCGTCAATTACAGTGAACCACTATTGGTTACAAGATTATTTAAGTTAATACCGGAGAGAGAGAGAGAGAGAGAGAGAGAGAGAGAGAGAGAGAGAGAGAGAGAGAGAGAGAGAGAGAGAGAGAGAGAGAGTAAATCAACCTAAATCCTAAAGTATATACACTTCTAAGTTTTCCGTTCACTGTCGATCATGATATCAACTCGTTTTAACCATATGATCTGACTTTGTTGGACAAATCGTTAACTGCGATACTTCATGGGGCCGATCGATGCCTTTGAGATACAGCATTGTTGTCAACTTAAATTCTGTGTGCAAAGCTATTTGATCTGAAATTATTTTGACTTTGATCCCGTCGAATGTTTCGAAGGGGTCACACGTGCGTGACAATGCTCAACACTATCGTATGTCTGCCTTCAAGCTAAATATTTCACTCTGAATCCGACACCAATAAGTCGCGACAAAACATTGACTCTAAATTCAGTGTCATCTGAACTGTTTCCCCGTGTAATTCAGAATTCTTATGTTCGATTTCTGAACTTAAATACAATTACATGGTACTAGTTTGAATGTCAAGTCCCTTCAGAGCAAAATGTTTTTAATAAACTTCTCTGTTATCCCTTTCAACTGAGAGTATGAATTCTATGTCAATGAAACACTTAAATGATATCAGATACTAATGGTATTCATATTATAACGATAGTGCTACAACGGGAAATGACAGGCAGACATACCAACTTGCAGACGGAAAAAAAGAGAGCTTTGAAAAAGGTTTCTGATTTGAAACTTTTCAGGAGCTGTGTGTTTGGTTATTGTCGCGATTGGTTTATTCCCTTGTCGAATGCAAATATAGTATCTTGCATGCAAGATTTATGTTGTAATATTCCTGCATCCATTGTCAGCTGCTTTCAATCACGTGTTTCGGTGGTTCTTCCCGGAGTTTTCCGGGTTCGTCCTCCACTAAATGTACTGGCCGCCATGTATAGCCTGTCAGGCGCTTAGAAATGCCTTTCAACCCACAACAACAACAACAATTATTTTCATGTTAAGTTTAGTTCACCAACATTTAGAACGCAAGAATTGGTTCACGTGAACCAAATGTAGCGTTCAAAACAGATTGTGACAAACTGTATGTTTTAAATGTAGAACCAGCAGATTAACAATCTAAATTTTGTCGCAGTCATTATCTGATTATTCTTCCACCCACCCACATTTAAGATAATAGAAAGTGAACAGTTTAGAAATATACAGATAATTTGATAAACTGGCATGGTGAAAGTATTTTAGATCTCTCCCGAGATAAAGTAATGTTATTATTTACTGTAACGATTGTTCCAGTTTAGATTTTCCTATATAAATCGTTTCATGCGGTATCATCGATAAGCCGTAGGTGTCACAAAATTATCTTATGCAGGGTAGGTTCAAAATGATTAGAAAATGTATTGAGAAATATAGTGTACCGAAAAACTAGTTTAATTATGGGAGTGATTAAAGTTTCATCAGGTGTAGGTGTCATGTACTTAATTACGAGGTCATCCCTATTTTCTTATTATTAAAAAATCAAGACTTTCTGTCTGAAAATATAATTTCTTGTATGAATTGCGTTGAAATTACCTCTAATTATAGTTGAAATTACCGGTAATTACATGTTCTGGCAATTTTATGTGAATATAACAGAGTAGCTTGATTTCTTATCATCGTATAATGTTATTTAAATCAAATGGGGATAATAGCCTACAATACCACTTCTTTAAAGTAATTTTGATGTGATTTTTCAACCATAAGGAACCATCCATTTCAATTACTCATTTGAATTTCATTTTTATGTTCAACTCGTTTTCACCAACTGATACATGACCTGTTGATCGGCGTAAGATTATATCCATAAATTTATAAAAAATATTACTGTTTACACTAGAACTATGACCACGTAATTATCCATGCAACTGTATGAATCTGGATGCACGTTTGTGTACATCTATGTAGGCATGAGGGATCCAAGTTCGTAGAGTGTTGGGAGCGTAATTCAAAGGTCATGGGTTTTATAAATGCCCAAGCCACAGCAGTGTCATTGGGAAAGGCATTTAGCACAGGTTTCCTTGTTTTGACGTAGCCAAGTATGTGCTAAAAGTGCCCTTAAGATTCAGCCAACCATGTATACATGTACGTATGTATGTGTGTGTGTGAGTGCAAGCGTGCGTGCGTGCGTGTATGTGTGTACCATATATATATATATATATATATAGAGAGAGAGAGAGAGAGAGAGAGAGAGAGAGAGAGAGAGAGAGAGTACGCGGTACGGTCCTTTATTGTTGTGCTGGTAATTCTGTAAGTTTCCGTCCGTAAGGAATGTACGGAAATTCTTGTCACGAATTTAATGGTATTAGAAGAAGGTTTTCATTTTTCATGAAAAATAATTGCAAAAGTTTTTTGTATCTTTTTACTAAACATTCATATTTGTCACAAATCAATTTTGAATATTAATAAATATTATTATAATTATGAACCATTAATCACATGTTTGACACTTGTCACGTTTGCCACATTAGTGACCAACTGGGATATTCAGAAGGCTATTAGGGCCAACTCCAACGTTGGAAATAATGTAGAATTTATAAAAACAACACAAAAATGTCTTCAGTTTGGTTATTTATTTCCGTATGTTTATGTATTAAGTACATAAATTCATTTGTCAGATCAAGAATCATCCTCCGATTTTCAGGAGAGCTGTTGTTTTCAGTTTGAAATTTACATAATTTCTCTATTCTGCTAAATATTTTCCCTTTTGTTTAGTCAGTGTGGTTTGTGTTTACAATCCCTCTCTGATATATTTTGCCCGGGTTTTGGCATCCCACTCAAAGTTTCCCTGCCTATTATATCAATGTAGTAGCTAAAAAATCGTACACTCTAGTGTCAGCACTTGTTACTTTTAATGACAAGCTTTCTATTGTCAGCAATGTCTTTTACAAGCTGTCAGCAGTTGTGTTAGTTTAATCATCCCATTTAAGTTACGGATTTTAGTTGAAAAAAATCAACATACACGTAGCAAATTTATCTACTATAACGGTACTGACCCTTTAATATTTGGAGGAGGGGACTACGATTATCATTCGATGCAATATATTTTCTTATCTTTTATCTCAAAATAATTTTAAAATGATGTTATATTGCTATACATACTTTTATTCCAGATATTTAAGAACTGTAAATTCAGCCAAAAAATCCCAGGACCCTGCACCAAATATCAAATTATTGATCCCTAATATCATTGTTGTGTGCTGTGGCATATGTAATATGTTCAGAAATACCATGGTACAAACGTTTCGTGGTTCCCAATTTACATATTGTATATGTATGTAGTTAGATATTTACACATGAATGCAAATATGTATGGATTACCAATTTCTGTAATTACAACTCACCATCATTATATTTCCACCTGAACATGATCCCTTATGTTACAACATACTGATTTGCTACGTTAGCTTGTTTTTATGCCTCCAGAGTCTATGTGTTTATTGATGAAATATCATTGAAGAACAAATTTGTTTAAATCAAATAAACCATAAATGGAGCTGGCCTTTTTATGAAGTCTCTTATTTAAACTTTCGATTGCTAACTAACCTTTTCTGGCAAAGATGACTAAAATATTTGAATGGCAAATTGCATGACAAAGTGCACTCGATATATTAGAAAATCTCCGGAAAATCACTTTGATAATTTATTAATATGATATTTTTATTCCTGCCATGACATCAGTCAGGGAGGAGTTTATTTTCTAGTGCCATACAAACTACTTTTACAACCAGTTCTAACAGAATACCTTAGGTTTCACATCTCGCAAGAATTATGGGCATTTCTGTCCCGCAATATGGTTGCCACGATATCCATCTGGAAAATATTGTTATCACATCCCCTCCAGAGCAGAAATCATATTGAAATGGGGTGTGCACCAAAAATCTTTTTATGTTGTCCAGTAATTCTTAAATGAAAACGGTACCGGTCTGACTTCCAGCACGGCCGCCTAACAGTAGCCATCTTGAAATTTTTGTACCGCTATTCCTCCTGAATGGACGGTTTCATCAACACTGAGTTTTCACTAACGACTTTTTATGATGTCTACTAGATTATAAATGAAAATGAGGCCGATCTTTTGACCAATATGATCACCATAGCGACTATTTTGGAAACCTTATTACCACTACTCCTCCTGTGCTGAAAGTCATAATGGCATAGTGTTTTTCCCAGAAGACTTTTCACGATGTCGAGTTGGTCCTAAATGAAAATGGTATAGTTCTGGTGTCTAATATGGCTGTGACATATCCCAGCTTATCATCTTGTTATCACTACTTATCCTGAATGAAAGCTCACGTCAGCATGGGATTTAGCACTGAAACACCTTGCATAATGTTTTGTTGATCCTAAATTAAAATGGTGCTGATCCAATACGTGGTTATATTGAAAATCTTGGTTTTACTACCCGTCTTATACGGAAAGTATTTTTCACATGCAGTTTTCATCAGATGAGTTCTTATGGTATCTAGCTGGTCTAAATGAAAATGATTAACTGTAAATATGGCCACAATGGCTCTCATCTTACAAATAGGTATCTAAACTCCACTCCAGAAGGATGGTTATAACCATCTAAACTCCACTCCAGAAGGATGGTTATAACCACATTGGGTTTTCACCAATAGACGTCTTATGATACCTAGTTGGACCTAAATCAAATTGGTGCCATTCGTACATCAAATGTGGGTGTCACAACGGCTGTCTTAAAAATCTTGTTGCAAATACTACCTATGAATCTATGATCATTATGACATGGAATTCTAACTAAAGCACTCCTAATGATGTCTGCTTTGTCCTACATGAACCTGGAGCCAATTTTACTCCAATATGTCCACAACAGCAGCCAATTTTAAAATCTTTTCATCGCTAAAGAACATCAGAGATGGGTTTAACATTCAACAGTTAAAAGGAAGAAATGGTCTTATCTTGAACTCTCGAACATTCTTTCGTACAGTTTAGCATTAATCCCTTCGAGGGACTCTTGTTTCAGAATGTTATCACTTAATTAAATAAATGTAATCTATTTAAAATGTAAAGTGATGAACTGTAACAACGTACAAGGTTATAGATTAATATACGCCCTGCAATATAGAATATAAACCAGTATCATACACATTATAATAACCACCTTTGAATTTCCACATGACGGCGAAATTTATGACTTAATCGATTAAGATATTGACGTTATGGTTTTATATTGTTAGTGCCAGTATTCAAAATAACTCTCCTGTAAACAACAATACTCCCATAGGTTACGAAGGTGTCGTGAGTAGTGTGTAGTGGAAATGTTTTGTTTTTAAAATTAAAAAAAAAAAATGAAGACATAATTACGGGAGCTCACAATTACATAAAATCACAAGAGACAAATGCGAATATTGTTTCTTGTAGCTATTTATTGGCATTAACTGTCTATCGCTTTCTTTGATAATTTATATTATACTTGATTAGTAATATGCATTGTAATTTTCAGGTGATATGGCGCAGAGCCAAAGAACAGGCTCCTATTACGATTGGTACGATGACATACATTGCTGATGATCGATTTCAAGTTAATCATGTACCATACAAGGACCAATGGAATTTGCTCATCAAAAATGTTCAGCTGGAGGACGAGGGAACATACGAATGTCAAGTCAGCTCAACAGACAGAACTATTCGAAGGTTAATTACTCTAAAAGTAGAAGGTAAATAGTTTATGCAACTTTGTTTGGTCAAGAACCTAATAAAGAATTAAAACAAACCCACTGTATATAATGTGTAGATGTTCCTTTTACCTGCAAAAGGTATTTTAAAACAAAGGATCAGTAGGAAAGTAATTTTGTTCTTATTTTTTTTTTTTGTGTGTGTGGTAATTTTCATTTGATATAATACAGTCTATGAAATAAATATTTTTTTTTATATAGTTGATATCCATGATAATTGCCTGTAAGATGATTTCCAAGCTTAAGCACAAACAATTCCATCTCAAACTATTTATTCTTCCTCAGTTTTGACCTAAGTTCTCTTTTAGTTCCCGTTGTTGATTTAAGGGAAGTCTTTAAATTCATTCGAGCACCTTTTATGTAACGCACAGACTAGCTTGTAAGACGAGTCCATATGCAAACTGGATCCACAGACCCAGATCTACCGTGACATAATGTGCCGGCAGATCTGGGTCAATGCAGTTTGTTAGGAGTAATAAGTAGAACAAACAACACAGACCCTGATCTGCAGGTGCATTATGCTATGACATATCAGGATCTTTGGGGGAGTGCAGTTTGACTCGAGCTTCAGGTGATTGCAACAACTGGTCAAAATGTTGGAAAAACATCAGTGACACAGCCAACAAAAAACCAGCTTAGATAAACAGCGGCTTCCTTAGTGTCTTTGACGCGCTATATAGTTGTACAAAAACCTAGCTATCAACACAGTTAGAGGCAACTCCTTTTCTCGAATTAGACTTAGTTTTCAAAATGTCTTCGTCCGGATAGAAGTAGTATTTTACCAGTAGTTTTATTATAATCGGTTCTTCGCGAAACGACAGCGTACCAAAAACAGTGAAGTAGTAGCATTAAATATCGACTGGAGTTTTGTCTCAACGGCTCATATTTCTTTAAATAGCTTCGACCAATTGACAAAGAAACAACTGCCCAAAAGCACGACATATTCTGTACGATGTATGATGATGATTCTAATTGTAAGCCATTTAAAACTCCTTGGGAACAATTTGTCTCTTCCCCTCCCCATCTCGTGTATATACAATACAGTTAAACCTGGTCTTTATCACTGTAATTGTCACAAGACTTAGACAAATTCTTTCTCTTTTAGAATGGAAAAGCAGATCACCGCGTAAGTATACGATCATGCTCATAGTATCATCTTCAAAGAAACAATCTTCTCTTTCTCTCATATACAGACACACACACACACACACACACACACACACACACACACACACGTTTCGTTCGATAATTTATTTTTCAGTTGTACAGACATTGGAAGGCTTTTGATACAGGATGGCATGGAACGTAGGTACACAAATTACATATACATTAAAATCCATTTTGTCAATATCAATAAAATGTATGTTAATTTGAGATCCTGTTTTGAAACGTAATGGTTGTTTTGCTAGTAATAATTATTTATTTACTTACATTTTATCTTGTGCTACAACGTAATATCTGTCGTTAATTCCAGTTCTTTCCTGGGTCCACACGTACTCGAACTTGATCAGTTTTGTATGTTTTCATTAAATCGTATACAATCTGCTTTATCATTTAACCCATATGACCCTTTTCTCGTGCAACTCTACTCGACTCCCCACCCGTTTTATTTAAAAGATTTTTCTAAAACAATTTCAGTTGAACAAAACTTTCGTATAACTTTTGCAACAGCTAAGTAACTGCGGATTTCTTCTGAAAAATGATCTCAAAAATATTGTGGTTTCGAGCAGACAAAGTATGTGGAAAGAAATTAGCGTTTGTGCATAAATGCAGCCTGGAATTCTTAACACGTGTTGTAAAAAGATCAAAATCTAGTGCATAGACCTTTTCAGTACCCGATGACTCCTAGTAAAAACTTTCTCTGCGTAGAAAACACATCTCACATTAAATATATGGAATACAAGCGTTCATTTTCTTTACAGACGTTATGACAATATTATTGTATGTAGATATATTGTACTTTGTTCATGACGAAGTTTAAAATGTAAAATCCACGCCTACTGAATGGTCTTTGTAAATAGTATGAAACAAAATATATCGCACAATTAAAACCATATTTTGAAGTTATTCTTTCAAAACAGTATTGAATATATCGTAGAAGGCATTTTAAAACTGGAACAAATAATCGTTTTGTTGAAACATCTTGACAATCAACGTGCACTTGGTTTATCTGTTCTTATAATCAGTACAATAAAAACAAACTACATTTACATGTACAGCCAATTTTCAGTAGAGTCACGAGGAGGTAAACTATCTAGGGTTGCATTCTTAGTTGAGTTTATTGTTGTACCTTGAAAAGTTTGCCAGGCGACTGAAGGTTTATATGCCGTTCATATTTTTTAAATAGTCAAATACACATGTTTTAATTTATAGTTAATTTACGTTAAATATGCTACTGAATAAAGAGATTATTACTTACGTATCATTGCCTACCTTGAAGGACTGTTGTAGAACGATGCCATGGAAATGTTGATAATATTCAGTCGTATTTAACATTCTATAATTAATAATTAATTACAGATGTACAAATGAGTGGTCCAGAGTTTGTGGAAAAAGGTGAAAAAGTTCTTTTAACGTGCAATGCCACAGGCATTAACTACCCACCAGAGGAGATGGATTGGTTTCGGAATGGTCAGAAGTTGTTATCTGATGTTGAAAGTGGGATAGAGATTTACAAGAGTGTATCCATCTCCTCTAAAAGTATTACCAGCACTTTGGAAATTGAAAGAGCCACTATGGAAGACGATGGGACATACATATGTCGGTCTTCAGATCTGCATATTTCAAGCAAGAAACTAAATGTTTTGAATGGTATGCCTTCCAACATTTTCTATCTTTAGAAAATTAATAATTGTTTTCCATTATTGACTTTGTAAGGTTCATGTAGGAGTTATTGAACTTTTACGCAAGCTTGTCATTCAATCACTTAAAACCTTTCTCATGCATCTCTGCTCGACGTCCGCCTTCCGTCCCCATAACCATTGTATCAGGTATGTGTCAGTTATGCATCAGAAATACATATGTGGATTTCTACCGAAGAGTAATCTCAAAAAGTATTATCTTTTCGAGCAGACGAAAACATGTGGAAAGAAATTAGTGCATGTGTTCAAATGTAGCCTGCAATTTTTAACGTGTTCAAATACTGAATATAGTTCAGAGATCTCTTCAATACGCGATACTGTTCAACATAAACTTTTGGTACGGAGAGAACACGTATCACATTATATAGAGGCTTTTTCATTTGTGCTCATTTCAAATGAAATTTATGAATCGAGTTGAATAATTTCAGTAGTTTTAGCCTTGGCGAGAAAAAGATATAAATTATTCAGCAACTTTCATAAATTTCATTTTAAATTAACACAAATGTACGATTCTATTTATCGCATGACGAAACATACTTATTTTATTTGCCCTTCTGGCCTATGGGATGATCTGTTGTCTACTGTCCATTATCGCTACTCCTCCTAAACTACGTGGTCAACTGCATCGAAACTTTACACACACACACACACACACACACACACACACACACACACACACACACATTAATCCCATAGTCTAGTTGGTCCTAGATGAAAATTGGTCCTGCTCAAGCATCCAATATGGCCGTCAACTCAACCATCTTGAAAATAATGCTGTCGCTAATCCTCCTGAATGGATGGTCATATCCATCATGGGACTGTCATTAAAATACTTAGTATTATGTCCAGTTGGTACTAAATAAAAACAAATAGTGCCAGTCTGAGATCCAGTATGGTCACCATGGCAGCCATCTCAAAAATCTTTTTACAAAACTCTATTTGAACAGAAAGTTATTTTGATCTGAGATTATTATCAGAAGACTTCTTCTTGACATTCGTTTCGCCCAGTAGAGCATTTGTCATTTCGAAGGACTTCTGTTTGGCCTAAATGCAGAATTGTTTATTGTAATGACTTTAAAATACATTCGGATGCCACGGTTGTTACTCCTTTCCTTTGCATAACTTTATGACGTCATTTGTGACGTCATTGAGTATTATTACACATGTTGCATATATGCAAAGTGTGACATTGGCATATCAACGCAACTAACGCAGTAATCATGAAATAAATAGAGGATCTCAGATCGGTAATGACATAATATTGAATGTATGAAACGAGCTGAATAATGTCCAACTTCAGAGAATTTTGGCTAGCAATAGCTGAACGTTTTTCTACGACATTTTTGTTGCGCGTAAAAATAATCCCAGACACAGTTCTATAACCATTAAGATTTAAAAGTAGATTTTTTGTATAAATATTAATCAAAACAGCAACTGTCCTTCCGAATAAATAGAACATCTGACGCAGACAAAATTATTTTTCAGCACAGAATGTCCAATGGAAATTCCGTGTGATGTCACATAGATTGACTCGGACTAGGTTAGACGATCAACGTTCTTACCTAAAATGTGTCAGTTTCACTACTAAGCATTCCAGTTGTTGGGATGTTCATGCGAAGGGATGATTACTGGATACTGAAATTTCATATTTACTGTAATCTAAATTTGACCGGACATTTGCAATTTCAAATCCAAAAAGAAATTTATATGTCTACAGTAATCAACTTTTCCAAATCAATAAAACTTTTACTGACCGTATGTATCAAATCATATAGCTTGTTATTTATATTCTGAGAGGCCACGAGAAAAATAAAGATATAATATTAGCCTATCTTATTACGGGTGTAATGTCTGCTGTTTCCGGATTAATACAATTTTGTAACTATTGATTTTCACGGACCTGTAATTGCCCGTCTACTGAAATATGCATTCAACGTCATTTAATTTCTTGAACGTAACTCTCTCGTAAACTCAAGGAAATAAATTTGCGAGAAAAAAAACAAAAAAAAAAAAACAACAGGTTTACAGTACTTCACGTTAAAGCGATATAAATCCTCAGTTTTTGCAATACTCACTTGTACGAAGCAGACCTGATGTTTCGGGTTCAGGCCAAAATCCAATTCAGAACAGCAGACATAAGACGTTTTTGTTTTCTTGTTTTACTTCATAATAAAGCATTTAATTATGCTACTGAAATAACAGCATTAAGATGACAATGATAAATTCTAAACACATCTTACCAATTTCTTTTCATGATTGCTTTTGTGTAACAGTTACATAAAGGCAGGATTGAATTGCATCAGGCAATCTCAGAAATGTCGATAAATAGCATCACACAGTTACATAAAGGCACCCTGGAAAATCCCGGGAAGAACCACCGACCTACGAGAAGCTACTGGCAGGCTTTCTCACGTACCCACGTTAGCCGAGCCTGGACTCGAACTTACGCAGACAGAGGTGAGATGGCAGTGATCCGTAACGGTCAGCGCTTTAGACCACTCGGCCACTCGGGGCCCCCTCACACGTTATGCGAAGGGGGTAAGGGAATGTGGTGTTTATTGTTGCTGTTTATGGCACGATCTAAACTATTTACAAAACGTTATTTAATTTTCAGTTTTCTATACCAAACTGTTGAGGTATTTCAATCTTTTTGAATTGCAACATTTATGAAACTGGTGTAGTTGTCATATCACGGCTCTTTACTTTTATTTTGCCTTAATCGCTGGTAAAATTTATTCTTTTAAGGTCGTTCGATATTAATATTGAGGTAGAAAATATATGAAGATACTATGACATTGGTTTGATCTGTGGTACGGACAAATATTGATGCACAAATGAACTTAAACATCAAGGTAACTTAATTGCACCACTATATTTCCAGTATGTTACCATCCGACTTCATGTAAAGGGTCTATTCCAAACTCTAAATCTCAGAATCCAGAATTGTGGTTTATATTAAATATATTATTGTTTATCTTATCTTTTCAGCAGGAACTTCCAACGTGAAAAGAGGTATGTAATAAAAGGTCTAATGTAGACTTAGTCACATAAGATGGTACTCGTTACAATTTCGAAAGTGTCAAAACATACTGTAGCTAAATATCATGCTTCCTGTTACCATTCAATAAATTGAAATAGCAAGCTTACATTACCTTGTACTCTAATTTTATCGTTTCTTTTTTCTTTTCTTTTCTTTTTTTTTTTCCTTTCGGATCTTGTAATGAGCTTCCAAAGTTACTTCTGATTAGCAATTTTTTGGCCGATACCGTTTCATGTTCAATTTTTTTTCTCAATATTATTCAAAAGAATTTTATCAAACCTACACCATCTCTTAAGAAACAAACAATATCTGGGGAAAATGTAATGTTGGTTTCCTTATTACACTCTTCCCAATGAAATCCGAGTTATATTTTATTAATTTTGTTTATAATTTTAGGTACAGGCAGTGATAAAAGTTCACAGTTAATATCAGGTTCATCAAGTTCAAATCCAACGCTGAAATGGAAGATTTTCCTTCTTTCAATGATGACAGCAGCTGCAGTTTTTGTATGATGTTGTACAGCTAATGTAAAAAGGGAAGAAAAACCGCAAACAATTACAACATAAGAAAATCCGGCCACTCTGTGCCTTATCTTTAGGGACTGGCTATACACGGGATGTATATAATAGAGGTCATTGCTGGATATTGCATAATCGACATAGTGAAGTCCAAGAAGACATGCTTGGACATAGTTCAACATGCTTAGACGCTGTATTGTATGTATCTGAAGGAATCATCTTCATGAAATGGCGCTGACTGAGATGATGGGGCTTTCTTTTCAGAACTTAGGTCTTGATACAGGTCAATAGTTGTGAATTCTTGATGTTATGTTACGGATTGTTGTTGATGCTTAAATAGCCAATGTGCTCAGACTTTCACGGTCTCTTCGGATATTTCTCATGTTGAAATGGAAACGGACAATTTATCAGCATTAATTAGTATTACCTCATTCATCCTTATGTATGCAGTGGCATCATTATAGGTGGTTCATTATGTCCAGAGACATTTGTAAATTAATACTTTGTAATCAATGTTGAAATTTCAGAGATATAAAGATACTGTTCATAAAGGCCATTTTTGTTGTATGTATGGTCATTTTGATCCATACCTTTTCGCAAGAACTCCCATGATGTACAGGAGTAATTTTGGTCACTATTGTTTCAAATTATAATAATGTTCGTTATTTCAAACTCGAAACCAAGATTGAAATATGTTACTTATGAATTAGGTTATTGTTTGGAATGGACAATGGATGTGTCACGCAATCAGATGCGAAAACACAAAAGCAAAAAAAGTAGAACATTTGCCAATGAATTCATAGAAGTCGTTCATACGAGTATATAGCTAGATACCAAGAATTACCTTATATTTAATACTAATGCAGTAATTTTGCAGTACAAATTTTTTTTTCATTAAGCTGTTATACTAATTGGGGTGCAATACCTCAAATGCATTACCAAAAATTTCTTCAGAGAGTTCAATTAATTCATGCCATCTTACATTGCCTTTATCTTAGATTAAAATGGTAAATAGAGGTTGCAACACCTGATACCAATTGCACCAATTTAAGTTCTACAGTAAGTCAGGTCTCAAGACATCTCAGTTGTCAATTCAAATGTCAGATTCAACTTGTGGCCAATAACATCGCTAGGTTCAAGTCCAGACTTCTATTTTTTGGTGATATTCAGAAAACTGCTGACATTGTAGAACGACAGCCTTACAGCATATTTAATTATATTTTTGTTTCAGTTTTATTGATCTATGGCTGTAATGGATTGATTATGGCTGTAAAGAAAATGTGATTCTATTCAATAACCCACAAAGTTTCAGTTAAAATTCTTTGAACATGAAACAATCTCATATCGTATACACTTCAGCTGCAACTAATAAAGATCCTGATCTGCAATCGCATGGTACGCCTGTGGATTAGGGTCCATCTTGTTTGATCTAATTTCTCCTAACAAACTATGTTGACCCAAATCTGCCGGCGCATTATGCAAAGGATGGTCTGGGTCTACGCAGTTTGCAGTTGGACTCGACCTACAAGCTAATATATATGGCACATAATTTGTTTGCATTATATCTGCTACTTTTGATAACATGATTTATTACATATTTCATACTGAGATTTTGAAATGTATTAGTGTGGGAAACAATTGGCCACGGTGACGAAAAGAGTGGCATTGCACTGAGTGGCATTGCCACTGTGGCTGTATCGCCTCTGGAAACGACAATCTTTTTTCATTTCGAAAATATAACTGCCTTTATATCTGTTATACGTACACTAATCTCATTTTTCTTCTCCACAGCCTCCTTCCATACGACCCTGCCCCTCCCTTTTATCAGGATGAACAAATCAAAATATTCCAACTGTACTTTTATGTATGTGATGTGAAGGTGTCAAGAAAAATGCCTAAAGGCAAACTATAACAGTTTCCAGTATTGGCTTATTTAAAAATTTTTGCATTAATCGTTCAGATTATCAAATTAAATTACCTGCTTCAATTCTATATTCAGTGTCACCCACACCTGTCACGCTTCACGACAAAACGGTGTACGTTTTGAGGGCATAGTTCTGGATTCAATTTTAGTACTCAAATTCATAATCATATTTGTTGATGGCATATCTCTGGATTAAGTTTTAATTATCATCTAATTCATAATCATATTTGGAGAAACCAGGATGGGAGAATGTTGATTGCAACCCGAAAGTAAATGACAATTGAAACTTGTGTGCAACGTCTACTATTGAACATAACAGTAGGCTTACGAGTGCTAAATAATTAACCCCTGAATGTAGAAATAAAGAAAATAAACAAGAAAACTCATAGGTAATACTACAAAGATGAAAAATCTATAGCCTAAAGTGCGAAATCTGTCAGAGCCAACATCCCTGTAGTGATGATACCTAGTCCAATGTTAATTCTATCAATCCACGCAGAAATGTGTAAACGAAAATAAAAATCGGATAATTTTGAGCACGAACATGGTCAATAATTTGACAATATGAGTAATTTGAAGTATCATATGTAGGATTATTTTTGTACAACCTCACTGTTCCAAATTATTGCAGCATTTCAAAACTTCTTTTTATCATAAAATAATATAGGTTTTAACTGCATTGGTACAAAATAGGGGAGAAACAATCCATGCAATTCGACGGTTTTTGTCTTTAAATATATATAATAAAGATAAAATATACAGGCTTTTTGTTATATATATATATAAATGTTTCCTTTATATCTATTTTTTAAAGTGGATGTCCTAGTATTTTAAACATGATACATCCACATCCATGTCTCAGAAAGAAGTTTGGGATGTTTCAGAATATTTAAATTCCTTTTCGAATAAAAGGGGTTGGGATGGTTAAGTTTTAGTTCCTATTAGTTATATGAATTATTTATATATTGTTACGTATCGGCTCGTTCAAAGTAACACAAAGAAAGAGTGACTACAACAAGCTTTTTAAATTTTAACAAAAATAATTTATTTTCCTAGAAAACACGGTGAAAAGGTAAATAGATGAAACAAGACTTACAATTTACGAAGAAGATCCAAAAATATGTTCTAAGTTTGTGAAAACACATAAGTCCTGTGAATAAACAGTTCTAAATTGATACAGTCTGAATCTCAGTTCCGATCCAAGATGGCGGATGATGACGTCAGACGAAGGCTAATACAGAATGTCCAGAATTTTCCCTGTAAAGCACAATTTGTATTGTTCTGTTCCGATTTAGAAATAATTTCATCAAATGTCTTTGTCCAAAGCCAGTAGTGTTGCTCTCCAGGGAAATTAATTATTTAGAAAGTAGATGAAATACAGCTACCACCACTAACACACATGTTGTTCCTCGTACGAATGCACAACTCTTTCCAGCACAGGAATACCTTTTCCTTAAGGTATTAGAAACTCTAAGATCTTATGATGTGACTCTCAACTATGACTGACTACGACTATGACTATCACTATGACTGAACTTTCTTACAGATAACTAAGCATATAAAAGGAACTAATACGTCGTTTCATGTACACACGCACGGAATACACGTGTAATTTCGCAATCCACCTGGACATTACGAAAGCCTGAACAAGTATCAGCCAATGATTTACATAGCTACTGCTGAATGTTTACTTGCGACGAATTTACTATCATACAAAGCTCGTGCTTACATGAGTCACATTTACGTTTTAAATAAATACGATGTTTCTAACAAACTATTAGACCCATGCAAACATAATCATCATAATAATAATAACATTTAATGATGTAAAAATGAAATAAAAATGAAACAAAGAATTAGAAGAATTTAAATTTTAACACATGTAATTTAACTACAGGGTCGTAACAATAAAATGTATTTATACATTGTAATGTCCTTACGTGTAATGGAATTGATACGAAATATACTTGAAATATTTAGAAGTAATGATTTTATTTATTTGAAAACTAGACATACATACATACATACATACATACATACATACATACATACATACATACATACATAAACACATACATACATACATACATACATACATACATACAAATAAGTGCGTACGTACTCAACCGATCTTTCCCGAATTCTGATTTCAAATTTAAGCGCGATAGCCACAGTGGCCCAGTCGTTCGCATCCGTGGATAGTGGATTCTAGTCCCGCCCATGCCCGCCGAGGTCGACAGCTGTGGTGTTTTTCTCTGAGAAGGTCACTATAATCCCATTGTGCAATGAAGTGTTTGTCATGTGTTAAACTGCTGTTAAACCCAATCAACAAAATCGATAACCGAATGTTTTATAATAAAGGGATAATATTTTACAAGGTCAAAATTAAGTTTACACAGCAGTGTTTAGGAACACTTTAATTTTAGAGGCCTCTTTAGAAATTTATAGTTTTCGGTGGGCAGTCGTTGTGCTTTTCCTGGACAGTCACTTTAATCCCATTGTCTGGGTACTAAATAATTTATCATGTATTAAACTGTCGTTAAAACCAATCAACAAAATCGATAACAGAACAAAATTATTTATAATACAGGGATAATATTTTGCAAGGTAAAAATGAAGTTTTACACAACTGTGTCTAGGATCATATTACATCATTATAAATTTATGAGTTTGGTCGATACAATTCGTCCCACGTCTGGTTACAGTTATCAGATAAAACTCCATTATATGGTATACCCGCATTAAAGACTCAATCTTGAATGGTTTTATCAAGTAGATGAGTTTTCACGCAATCAGTAAATTATTTCCCTTGAACTATCGAAATGTAGTTACGGCACATAATTTTCAATTCAGACGTGACATATGGGACTATAAACGTGAGATGAAATCATCCTGGCATTATATACATTTCGGGGTCCAGGGTGTCCGATTGGTCTGCTTTACTCGCTTCTACCGATCATTGCCATCTCACCTCTGTCCGCGTTGGTTCGAAGCTCAGGTTCGGCTAATGTGGAGATTTGAAAAAGCAAGCCAGTAGCTTCCCATGGTTCGGCGGTTCTTACCGAGTTTTTCCCGGTTCTTACATATAAACAAACCAAGAAGCAACTGAATCAAATTAGAGTCGAAAATGTTGGCAAAACTACCTAGATTTAGGATGTTTATGTAAAGGATATTGTGTCAGCATTAGAACGTAACTAATTTTACTATGGGAACAAAAGAGGGTATATCTACAAGAATGCAAAACATTAGGAGTTTAAATATTCATGAAGGTTATTGTCCTTTTTATAGTCTATGTAGATGAACATAGAATAGAGTCAATAACAATTGGCAACAGGTCAGGGGGGCGATATAAAGCACATAAATTACTTTTCCCAAGACGAAATGAAAGACACAAGAGTCTGAAAAGCTCAGGAAGTGGTACAAAGCGCATAAATTACCTTTTCCAAGACCAACTCGGAGAAACAAGAGTCTGTAAAATGCCACCAACTTTGCATCTCTAGTGTGTAGCAGACGTATAATGTTTTCTCTTTACCACGTTAAGGTTTTAAAACTAGTGAGCAGAAATTACAGTTATCATAAGTCTTATCTATAAACAAAGCCCCACACAAAGCAAATATGTCCGGATAGCACTTACCACGAAGAGAATGACAGGCTTCTGGGGTCATATTTTACCAGTTTCCCGCTTTTGAGTCTTAAACATTCCGTTATAAAAGCCTTATGTTTTAATTCATCTAATCTATATAAACCGCGGGTGTAAGTTGCTCAATACGCCTTGTATTTACTTTTAAACGTGATTGCAATATACTTGAAAGTTAGTTGGGGCATACCTTTGAATCTGTAAGGAAAATACTGTACCATATATACTTCTTCTAAGTACACGTGAGAAACACTTTATCTAGGTTGTTTATTGTATTTTTTAAAACGTTTCGTCATGATAGTATTTGTTTTAAGATAGTGTTCAACATTGTTAACGATGAAAACAAACGTTTTGCAGCAATATAAACTGTCTACTTTAGTTTACCTAGAACACAATGTATTCATTGAAATGAAAATAATTGGAAAGTAGGTTTAGGAATTACCGTCTGCAATCAGAAGAATTTCCAGTTCTTGTCTGCAAAATAATACAACAAAATAATACTACAGTTGACACCTTTCATAAGATATTGCAATCTGCCAGTTGGGATTTTATTTAATTTTATGAAGATCTTATCCTTACATACCGTTATCAAGAGCCTGAATAGGATTTAATCATTTCCGGTCTAATGTGAGCGGCAAAGTTATATCTTGTTTGTGATCTTTGATTTATGATACACACATCGACAAAACTTAACGTCTCTATCATTTAGGCAGCAGATTGTGTTGTTCTTTCTTGGTATAATGTTACCGTGTGCGATATTTTGTGTATCTCCGCTTTTGCGTGAAATCGAACATCCGCCAATTATGCTGAACTGATAATTAAATGGCTATTACCTACACAATAGTATAAATGTATATTGATTAATACAAAATGACAGAATCATGGAAGAACTATTTTAATGATAGTGACTAAATGCAGAGATTTAGGTAATTATGTTGGTGTTCAACCCGGCTATGCATACACACCGATTGGATATTATGTTGGTGTTTAACACGGCTTATGCATATACACCGATTGGACATTATGTTGGTGTTCAACACGGCTATGCATACACACCGATTGGACATTCTGTTGGTGTTCAACTCGGTTATGCATATACGCCGATTGGACATTACCTTAGTGTTCAAAACGGCTTATGCATATATGCCGATTGGACATTATGTTGGTGTTCAACACGGCGTATGCATATACACCGATAACGCTTCATGCACCCTAAAAGAAGACTTACACATAGTAATTGTATTCTATTTTATTTACACAATGTCTTCACGTGATATAAACAAACATGTCGTTCCCATAACTGACCTACACCTAGCTTTCTGTAGTTATCATTTGTTTGCTCACTCGTATAACAGACAATTTTCTTGCTTACAAGCATGTGGGCTTCAGCGTTTAGATAAGATTATCCAGCCCGGCGCATGCCAAAAGATTGTACTGAATACATATAACATGATTCACATAAAAATGAAAAAATCGCACTTTATCTGTCCAATAAACACGGCATTTTTCAGCATACAAGATGACAGCGTTTTAATTCTGATAATATCATGCTTTAAATTTATCTGACAAAATCTTAAGAACAAACCTTTTTGTTGCTAAAAAGTAATATAGCGAGATTTTCTTTCAATCTGTGTAACAAGGTATGCAAATAGAAAGCCCATAATGCCAGATTTCTGGTCTTGATTATGTGATTTTTGGATTAAAAGAGTAAATATCTCAATAAAAAACAAAGAAGATAACATTTCAATGTACTCATAACGTTTCAATGTGTCTGACTGCGCTAGATGTAAAAAAGAAAAACATCTATCACGTTCGCGGGATGTTCTGCATTTTCAGCAGGTATATGGAATCCCAATGAAAACAAAATATTTCTTCTATCAAGAGGATTGTGGAAGAATTTCTTATGCTTTTATCCATAACATTTGGCACTGCGTTTTTTTCATCTTTGATGTATTTTACATGCGTTTTGCAAAAAAATGTAATCGTTCAATAGTGGTTGAATTGCCAAGCTGTTCCACAGAAACAGCTTGATAAGTA
>JAECUM010055610.1:0-28471 GCA_016617855.1 Megalonaias nervosa | reverse complement strand
AATAACAAATGGTAACACTTCATGTAAGTTCAGTTATTAACAATTTGCAGGATTTATGTGGAAACTAATTAAAACAGTTAATACTTGAAGTCTGTTTTATTGTTTTAGTTTATGTTCAGGCCATTTTTCTTATGACGCCTCCTTATTCATTATAGAAATATATACTAGAGTGTTTACAATATTGACACATTATAAGATTTGTTCATCCTGATCGATCGATCAATCGAGAGTGAAAGAAGAAGAAGAAGAATCATAATAGGCACAAATATGGAAATACGTATTTGAATAACATACATAAGGGCAGATATATTTCCTAAGTACGTAAAGAAGGTAGTTCCAAAAGTGATGTCACTGTGGTTATAAAAGTGATATCGCTATTGTGACGACTTAATTTTTCTCCTACCAGTATATTTCGATATATCGTTATGAAATATATAATACAGTGTTTCACTAAAGTTTTTTACATGCATACATATTTGTTTTGAAACAGAACAGACCATACATTAGGTATTGTTTTCAGTTCGCAATAAATTAATAATGCACTCATTGTTTTCAGGAAGTGTGCTGCAAGACTTAGACGTAGGAGAAAAAGTACACAATGGAAGACTGACATAAAAGAATATTTTTCATTCCAGAGAGGGTTATCCAAAAATTGTACAATTGTTGTATTTTCAGACAGATCTGCTGTTCATACTTTGTGGGTTGAGATTGTAGAGTCGAAACGAATGGAAGATCTGTTGAAATTGAGATCTACCCAGCAATTAGTACAAATTACAAACACCATGTCTAAAACTATCGTGGTTCGTTATGGAGAATCTATCAGGGTTGATGCTCGTGGAAGCATAAGGGTTCCTTTACACTACCAACTGGACTACATGCAAATCAAGTTCACAGGGAAAAAAGAAAACAGTTATATAAGATTTCAAGTTGAGATTGTGGACACAAACTCAAGTGCCGTGTTGGAATTTTGGTTGGGAAAGAAACAGGTTCACGTTTGTCCATTTGAAGCGGAAGAGTGGTTAAGACAACGGAGTGGAACATCCCAACCGTATTCTAAGTTTGAGAGACAAGCCTCTGCTTTCTTTGTTAAAAGTAAGTAAAATAATGTACTTCCCATTCCTTTGGTGCAAATAATTAAATCAGTTTTAGGATTGTGAGAGTTATTAAAATATTGTATAAATTTCTGCAAAACGTGGGAAGATTATATTTCGAATTTCTTCAAACTATTCACTGTCCAGTTATGTAAGACCACTTTCTCTTAATGGAATCCGCATGGATGCCAAGCGTTCAAGATTCAAATATTTGTTTAGCATCTTGAAAGTTTCGTTTATATGTTCTAAGTAAAGAAATAGTTGAAGAGCCGCCATCCTCCACTCTACAGGCATTCATTTCGTCAACAAAGCATCAAAATAATCACTTTCGTTTGTTTCAACCATGTATTCAACTGAAAACATTTGATTGATCTAATGATTACAGGACATTGAGCAAGTGGCGCCTGCATCAGAAGTATATCATAGAAATTGTTATCACTCTAATATACACTCTGTTATTTATTTGACCATAATTTCAACTAACTTGTGTTAGTACTGAAATAGAAAATTAGGGTCGTTTCACTGACTCAGACTATACATGATAATTTGGTTTGGTTAATTTGCCTATGAAAATACTTTATTAACAAGTTTGATCCAAAGAAGTGTGTTCTTAAGAGTAGTATGCCTTCTTTGGATATTATCAAGGAATATAAATATATAATGACGTAGCTACAAATGGACATAGAACATCTTCTTTCCGACCTGTGATAGTGTTGAAATAAGAAATCACTGCTATTTCATTAGCTGAAAGGCTATATGTTAGTTCAATTTTGGTTATTTTGGCGTAAGGAAATATCAACGTATTTGATCCACAACAGTGTGTTGCCTTGGACATTATGCCTTTTTGCAATTTAGCAGGGACAATAATTACAGATTTGCTTCGTTACAGATTGTCAGATAACCCAATTAAACTAGACCTCTTCCAACTTGATTTTCACGCTGACAAAAATCGAATAATACAGCACCAATTTTTATAACGAAATATTGTTTCGTCTGTGCGATAGGCTCTTGGGGCCAAGTTAGTGTGATTGAATTCATATCTACTTAAACTTATAGCCAAAATATATTTACTTATCGGTCTTTGAAGACAGTACTTTGTAAAAACAAACCTAAAGAGGCTTACAGTCCACGGAGGTCATGAAGTTGATCCGTAATTGAAATCTAGAAGTTGCTTTTTGCGATGATGTTAGTTGGATCTATGAATACATTTAAAAGACAATGATATCTGTTCTTGCTACATAACATTGTTTTATTAATTTATCAGCTCACATCAAACATTCGCCGACTTCTGACTTAGATTTCAGGTCGAAGGTTTTTGCACGTTACTTATATTTACCAGTTATATCAATGTTATGAATTACACGTCTTACTGATCGCGGTATTCCTGTCATTGAAAGAGGGGCTGCCAGGTGTTTTGCCCAGAACTATGCACTAAATGGGCATGATCATCATTATAAACTAGTATGGGTTGACAGAAGAAACTAGTATTGCCATCTGCATGGTTCTACGTTTCTATGCATTGTATACTTCAAGAGAGATGCACAAACAACCTGGATCTACGGGCATGTTTTCAAACCATGTATTTAATGTCTTTTTAGGCTTTGAGAAGTGAATTTCTAAATAGCTCTCTAAAGTGATTTTCTGTTGCGAGAGCTTATAAGGGTTCAGTCCTATGGGATTCATTACAGTTACTTGTGAAGCATTTGATGCTTTACATTTTCATCATCTGAGTTCAATGTATAGATAATGGTACATGTAAGTGGCTGTCAGAACATGATTCAATTTTATTTGCTATCACACCCAAATTTGTGTATGATCGTAGCTGTTTTTCATATTTACTGAAACTTAAACAAAAATAAAGACGATAGTGTAAACTTTAATTAGAAAAGAGGCAGTTAGGCAAATTAGATTCTGACCGGTTTTTCAATCAGTCAAATGACCACATCCGTACCCGAGATAAATTAGTTACCAAATTGATGCCCTATAGAATGCAGTTGGTAGCAAACGAAGACTTATCGTGGTCCATATAATTGGCAATGATGAAAGTAAAAAAAATGCAAAACATAAACAACACATTTCGTTCCAGACCAGACCCTATGTGTTCGAAGTCTTCAAGTCCTCGCCAAACAAATTCCAGTTCAACAAGTGAAAGAGCTGGCGATTGAGCTTGGTCTGTCTAGCAATGAGGTGGAGCACCTAAAGGCTTGTGGGTTTCGCGGCATGGAGCTGATTCTGGAAATCCTTCTCAAATGGCGCCACAGATGTCATAAAGAAGCAGACGATATGGTCAGTGAACTTGCAACGACACTAAATGAGCTCTCCCTGAAGAATCTGGCATCAATACTCTTGAAGGCATCAAAAGGGCAAAAGTGTTTGAAGACTGAATATTTTGCAAAATAAAAGGTTGAAGTAACTGAGGTTGTTCCAGTCTGCTGAAAGCATCAGTATTGACTTGATTATGACATCATTATTTGAGATCCCTATAGTAATTGAATCTCACTGCGTCAGGCTAACACCATAAAAGGACAAATAGTTATGACCGAAAATAAAGTTTAACATTAGGTCCTATTAATGATGTTTTAAGGCTGTAAAGACCTTCGAAGTACAGACAGGTTAAAGAATTAAGTTTGCAAACGACCCTGCAAAAACAAAGCTGTTCAGTAATATATGAAATGAATAATTTATGCACACTTTTATAGTGGCTTAAGATAAGAACAAATTTAAACAAGATTCAGGATTAACATTTATCACTATTGTGTAATTGAGGTTCATAAACATTTATTTTATTGATCTAACTTGCACATGCGTAATAATATCACATGTCGGTACAACTGATGTTTTGACGTAGCACAAGGACGTAATGTAGTGTACTATGCCTTCTAATGTACTGAAAGTCATTCTAACGCTCTGTTTGTTGGCGTTATTAAATAAAATCAGCCTTTTCATCATGTAGTAAATAAAATGATATATATATTTTCTATTTTCAAACGAAAGGTTTGAGACTCCTTGAAAAATTTAAATAGTTTGCTTTGTCAAAGATAGCTAAGATAAGTTATTTAACTTGTATCATACAAATGAGCATTCAATGTAGATTCTCTCTCTCTCTCTCTCTCTCTCTCTCTCTCTCTCTCTCTCGTATGTTATAAATATCGCTCCTTTTATTCATCTTTATGCAAAATTTAATGCCATATATTTGTCATCTCTAATTAATAAAATGTTAATTATATTTTCAAAAGAAATAAAGCAACATTGTATGTATGTATGTATGTATGTATGTATGTATGTATGTATGAATGCATGTGACAGGCGTTGTGGACGCTTTGCACATATGAAAGACTAATGTGACATATATTTTGTGAAGAGTTTGATCTAGTTACACACAGTACTTGTAACGTTTTTTACAGTATAAAGGTTTGCTCATTATATCGGTACTGCATCGTTTTCGTACCGTTGATTAATCGCTTGGATCGCCTAATGTACCGTTCCTCTTTCTACGAGTCCAATTAATACCATATAACCAGCAATGTGCTGATGTGCCTCTAAATCTTTACATATGTATGTAACCATTTCGTATTACTGCAAGATAATTTCTTAGTTTCTCGCCACCTTTATTCATTGACGTTCGGGTTTCTGTTTTCATTCAACTTTGTCAAAGTTTACCCATTCCGTGTAAATTCATTTGAAAGGAATATACTTTCTGAATATTAAATAAAACAGTTCAAATCGTTTGGTTTGGAGTACCATATTTTACTGTCTCTTAATGTGCTGAATATTCTTCCCGTATTCACACTTTCTTCAACTGTCTGCTCACCTAGCTTTTTCTTAACGTTTCCATTGAAATCAAACCATATTTTAAATCCATACTTCAAAAACAAGCTTGAGTGAAACACAAATATATACTTGTACCCGACGTATTCCATTTGCAAACAAAGTAAAGGAATAAAAGACATGATTGCGATGGAATTCTTAAGATACTGTTGTTACAGTCAGGATATAATCTTGAGTCTAACTTAAATGATGTTGCTTTTTTGTAGAAAGTATAAAAGGAAATGGCTTTAAGATGGTTAGTGAATTGTGAAAAATTAAACAGCCCGCAAAGGCTATAGTATAAAAAAGAGTTTATTTATTCTGTTTGGTACTTGAGTCTTTACAAATGATTTTCGATGTATACACTGTAGTAAAATTAACGTATTTACGGGAAATATTTTAAAGAAACATATGTAATGTTCCTTAGAAGTCTTCTGGAATTAAGCCAACGTTCCCTATTTCCACCCTAACATATAAAAAATGTTCAATGTACACAAAGTATATGTCGAAAATATATCTAAAACAAACAACAACTACAAAAAAGTAACAACAACGATTAAAGTGAACAAACTGATTTTGGGTGCAACATGGTGTGCAAAGCTATGTAAGTGGACGAAAAAGTACATGACAATACGGTGTCTTTCAAAATGGATCATCCTAATGATATTACAGAGTAAACGGTACACCACACATCAATGCAACACATAGAAGAATTTCATAAAATATGTTCTCAGTCTTCTTAATTTGAACATGCTTTTGCTCCTTGGTCCTGTTGAAATGAACTCTCCAAGATTTACACAGGTCATTCAGATGCTGGCAAGATATCAAATCTTTCAAGCGACTCAAAAGGCGTATGTTGAGAAGTTCCTATGGTGTTTTGTCTCATTTTTATCGGATATACGGGTTAAGTAAGCCAGTGTTTTGCATATGGGAATTAGAAGTACATATCTTTTGGGGGCAGCTCATCTCTAATGTGAGAAGATTCTTTTCTCAGACTGGATTAGGCAAAATGATTTAGTCACAAATGCAGCTAAACGAAAAGTTTTTCCTAACCTAGTAGATTTGACTTTGTACCAAGAAGGATTATATAGGACATCTTCATGCATTAATTCTAGTACCATCTGTAAATTTTGGCATCTCGGAAAATTAGCTTTATTTTATTAGAATGAGATCAACTACAAAATATATTGCACGATTGATAGATTTGATTTTAAGGATGTATTAACCCTGTCATCAGGGCTCCATCTATTGTTTACTTTAAAACGGAAAGTTGATTTATTAGTTATTCGTTTTGGAAGCCCCCAACCCCTAGAAGATGCAGTGGTCCTCCTGTTACGAGTCTATGGTCTTAAAATCAGTAACAGAATAGAGTGAAGACTATAAGCTTTGTAGAATTTAACAAATAATTTATTTTCCTAGAATACAAAGAAAAATGAGAAAAAAGAACTTACGGTATTGCGAATTAAATCAAAATATAATCCAAGAATTAAAGACACAACTCTTAGCAATAAAAAGTCCTGAATAGAACTCAGTTCAAGTCCCGAAAAGATCGAAAATTGAAGGCGATGACGTGTCTGTTATAGCCTACAAAATACTGATGTGTCAACAGTCTCTTGTTGAATCACATAAATATTATTCCAGGTTTGAATTCTGTATAAATTCCTACGAATGTTTTAATCCAAGAATTTTATCAGAGAACTTTTGTATTTCAAGAGAAAATAATCACTTGAATTCAATAATTTGAAGAAAATAAAATTCAGCCTAAACTGGTCACAACACAATACAACTTAAAATGCTAGATGTTAAAGCACGACTGGTACAATCTTTGCAGTTACAAGATAATATAGTTCTCTGCTTGACCTCAGGTCAAAATTAGCATTTTTAAAAGCAAATATTACCTAATGGAAAATACCCTTCTAGAATGAGCCTTGTTTATTTACAACACAATAGCCTATACAATTCACTTAGGAATCTCCAAAACCCTGACCAAAATCAACGTGTTTACCTGAATAATAATTCGGTTAATAAGCTCATCCACATGGAGAATAATGAAGCTTTTATTAGTTGTTTACATAAGTGAAATAAAAAAGTCAATCAGGTCAAACAGAAATAAACTCAGTTTTGGACAAGGTTAAGTCCAGCATACAATATTACATTACAATAGCATGTAATGAAATAAAATATTTTTTAAAACTAACAGACATACAAATAAATTTTATATACATAACACTCCTTTAATAAATGCTTGTCCTATCAGTAAAAAGCAACCGATGTGATTTTTGGGTATGGCTAGATACTATAGGAAACTTTGCTCCAATGTTTCTATAATTGCTGAACCACTGACCAATTTGTTAGGTAAGAAAACCAAGTTTCATTGGTCTGAAAAATGTCAGGAGGCTAAAATGTATGTTGATGCAAGTGATGTCGGGTTGATGAAGCATTGATTCAAGAAGACAGAAATAATGTAGATGATACAGTGCGCTATTTTCCTAAAAAAATTAAATAAGCATCAGACAAATTAGTCCACAATCAAGAAGGAATGTTTGGCTTTGATATTGGCCTTGCAAAACTTTGAAGTGTTTATTAGTTCGTCTCCTTCTCCGATTATTGTAATTAGTGATCACAATCCTCTTACCTTCACTGACAAGATGAAAAACCAAAATCAAAGATTATTAAAGAGGAGATTAATACTTCAAGGATACAATATTGATACCACGCGCATCAAAGGAATGGATACTCTAATTGCAAGTGCACTTTCATGTGTATTGAAATACGATTTTGGTGCATGTATATTTTTTGTCATTCATAAGGCTTCAACTTATGAAATTTGTAATGACATGTATACTTGTCTAATATTTAAAAGAAAGCTCTAGTGTCTATTTTCTTTTTTTTTTTTTGGAGGGGAGGTTTTATGTGTATTTAATATCTATCTGTTAGTTTACGTATATGTTATGCATAATTGTATTTTGGACTTGACCGTGGTAAAAGTCAAGTACAGTATATACCTGACTAGGGATGTTGATTTTTTTATATATATTTTGTAAACAAATAATACATAGTCAATATTTCTCTAGTAGTGTGGGTTGGGTTAAATTTTAAGATCATCATGAATAAATGTAAACATGTTTAGTTGGATCCGGCTTATTATATTTCTAGCAACAGATTTGATCTGTTTCCAACTTACAAGTTTCTAGAAATGAACGTTGGACCCACATCCTGGGTCAGCTGTTGTGTCTTAGTTTTTATATAATCTTGAAATATTACTGATTGATGCAATAACATCAGAAGCAGAATAATTTTGTATTGTTGTGTTCATTTGTTGATTTGGGTGGAATTAGTTATTCACATTATTGTCCTCTAGAATTACAATGCGCAGAATAATATTTCTGGACAGAAATACTCAATTGGGATTATAGTGAATTAAGACAAGGACATCTTAGTTTATATTATTGTGATTAATTGGTAGACTGTTAGCACATCATCACAGTCCAATAACAATCCCAGGGCATCTTTATTACTACACCCTTTTACAACCTGCTAAATTCCAATCTGAAATAAAACGATGAAAGATTTAAATCATATCGATGCATGCAATTTATACTGGTCCCACATATGATATTAAAAAAATAAACTTAAGTTAGAGCAGAAGACACACAAAACCCGAACAATATTGTATCACCTTTTAAAGGTTTTAAGCTTTGCAATGAGATATAATTAAATCAGTTATAGGCAAACATGCATCATGATAAAGGACTAATATAAGATTTCACCTTAAATCTTTTTCATTATTTTATAAACGGGTACTGACAATTTGAGTTGTTATTTCGGGAAATAGCATGTATAGTGTACGGAAGATAACGAAATACATACTAGTGTGGTGCTTGTCTCTATTACGCTCTCCTTGAAAAATAAATTAATACATGAAAATGTGGACTTAATTGTATGCTATTAAATTATCCACTCCCAAACAATACAATTAGTGATAAAATGTGAACCATACATTCGGGTTTCAATATGTGACAGGGAGCTTGAGATTAAGAATGAAGTTTGTTCTCGGAGATAAGAATGCTCTCGTGTATCAAATAGATCATACTCATTAGAATGCACGTATGTGGAATGCAGCCTCGCGTGAACACACCGATGTGAACTAGACGTTAATAATCAAACATGATGTATATCTTATTTAAACACAGGGAACCACATGTGAATGATTTTGGCCAAAAATGTGTTTAAATAATGTATTTTGTGGCATGTATGAGAGTTTATGAGCTGATTAGTAATACTAGCGTTCAAGCCGTACAACTCTCTCCCTCTGCAATCACTCTCCTTGACAAAAGCGATCTGATATGATGTGATGTGATTTGGATTTTTAACGTAGCTTTAACAATTTATCAGTCATATCGGTACGATGTCTGCAGTGTGGCAGTTTATAGTGATGTCTAGCACTGGGGCATCATGCCGCAGACATATAGCATGATGTCCCGCCCAGTCACATTATCCTGACACCAGGTCTACCAGTCCTAACACTAACCTCTTAACGCTGAGCGCCAAGCTAGGCAGCTGTTAATAACATTTTTGTAAGTCTTCAAAAGCGATCTTCCCCAACCCCTCTCCAAAGCCAAAATGTGTTAATTCTTAAGTCTTTATACATGTTATTGTTCACATACTGTCAATACTGGACCGCAAAATGCTCAATGGCTGTTTGCTTAACTAAATCACGGTTCATAATGGTGCCCAGATGTAAGGTTTTCTATGGATACAGTGCAAGGATTTGGTCCCTATGGGTATCATGGTACCAATTGTTTTTCCATAGACTTGAGTGATGACTTTGGTGAAGTAAATATACCATCTGCTCTACTTCAGCATGAGTGACTCGCACTGTCAAGTAGAGATGTTGCAGATTGATAATTTAAGACACACCTAGGTGTTCCCTAGAACTGATGAAAGACAACTCTACCAGAACTAAACTAAGGTAAGAGAACCCTTGTCACAAGAGATATTTACTATCAAGTGAATTACAGTTAGATAAATAGACAAATAAAAAAATGGTCTTGACATGAATTAACGTAATCTCGCATGTAGCCAAGAGACTCAACTTTTTTTGACATAAACTTACAAAATGCACCAATCAAGGCTAGCGTTGTTGTTTATTTTAACAATACAATGTTCCCTACCCCACCCCTGAGCTTGCTTTATTTTGTAACATTATATCAGTAATAAGTACTCGCTGAGAACTTCTTACCTGAGCTGTATTTCGTCACAGTAATTGACAAGTGAGTGGGAAGGAAGGGTGGACAACTACTTGTGGGGCCTAGGGAACGAAGTCCTCTGAAGGAAGGTGCTTGCTACGCCCCATTAAAGATCCACCATTGAATATAAGTTTGTGTTTTTGTGAATTTATGCGTGTGTATGTACATGTTTGCGAAACGTGTGTGATATAAGTATTACTCTGTTTCATATCTTATAATGGCAGACTTAGGTAATTGTATAGCACGAGGTTGCGTCTGTGGTAGATCTGCATCGTGGGTTTCTATTCATTTTACAACCTAGCTATTTTCGTAACATGTTGTGACTCATGCAGTTTATTCACACTTTCAATATGCTTAAAATTTCCTCAGCTTACTAACTACATTTGATGTTGCAACGGGGCTGGGGCTGGTGATGTTGGAGTGGGCACAGGTTCTATTACTATTTTTAAAACCGGTTACAACTTACCAGTAATACTCGAACTGTCAACTGTTAATCCTGTAATCATAACGGCCCTATTATTTCATATGATGAACTGTACTTTTTGGTCATGAAGTTGCTTAGCAGGTGTATATTTTTATCAAGGGATTATGACAGCTATATGTAAGATAGTAGTAATGGAAATTTGAGGTTTTCATCTCAAAGACCCCTCCCCTCTCCAAAACGTTATACGTTAACATTTTTGTCAGCAGCCGTTTTTAGCTTAAAATGATAACTTTCATTTGATAGACTTTTCTAACATATTTCTGACAACCTCCCAAAACGTTATACGTTAACATTTTTGTCAGCAGCCGTTTTTAGCTTAAAATGATGACTTTCATATGATAAGACTTTTCTAACATATTTCTGACAAAAATTTGTTTTGGGGAGGGGCGGGGGTCTCTGATCTGAAAACACTCAATTTCCATTACTACTACTACACTTACTATTTTTATAGTTTTAGACAAAATTTCATATTAAACAAATGAAATATTATATAATATGGGATATCCGTCAACGTCAATCCGACGTGTTGGATTTGATCTGACAAATAAATTTTGTAAGAGATTTAATTCGATCAAATCAGCCTCGAGTTATACCGGTATAAACGCCGAAATAATAAGCGATTGTATTAAAAAAGTTGGATATTATATATCACCAAAATATGGGGCAGTTTGGTTATTCGCGACTGAAATGATGAGAGAATAGCGGGTTGGGCAGATGATGTGACGACATTTATGGACAATATGGTTGATATTTCTAAAGTTATACAAAATTAAACATCTACTATTGTAACCTATATTTTATGATAATCTTTTTCATATTTGCTGACTCTCATTGGCAAAATATCTGTTAGCATACTGTCAATAATACGGAACTCGCGTATCAAATCATCCATATCATATTTTATATCGCGCAAATAAGATCTTATTTGATCAAGTAATTTTTTATAGGTGATACTTGCTGTTTTACAAGCATTTTTTTTAGTCGCAAGACGAGGTTCAATTTTTTTGCATGCTGTTGCAAGAGAAACACCGACACCAGATATTATTAATAAAAACGGATTTAATGATGCTCCACTTGAGATTATACCAGAGCTAGTCATTAACAGTGGCAAATATGATATCATTCGAAGTATTTTGTTATAGTATTTGTAACATTTTTTTACGCACCAAAGTTTTTTTTTTATGATAATATTTGTAATATTGCATTAGAGCTTCCACATCTTGTTTCCGAATTTTTTCTGAAATATGATTGAAATCAACTATATGTTTTTTCATTATATAATATTTCTTTACAGATTTTTATTTTTTTACTATAACTATACCAGGAAAATCAGCTACAAATTCTAGAGACCAATAAATAACTCTAGTGAATGTTTCCTTTGATGTTATCGTAAATGTTTCTTTGCTGTCCTTGGCTAGAATCAACGTTAGAGGATTAGTGTATACACTTAGTGGTTCAAAAGATGAAGTTATGGAAGTAATTTCCAAACCGTACACGGATAGCATGTACAACCCAGATGGTCCTGTGGTATATTCGAGAGGGTTATCGAGCGGTGTCCATATTTTTGATCCTGATGCTACTGTGTATACCATATTGATGATCTTCTTGTGTAGAATTTTAGTAAGTAACTCTGTTACTAGATTCGTTTTTTCAATAATACCAGGAATTCCGCTAACAATATCGTTTAGTTTTGTGTTAATGTCAGGGAGTTTAATATCTACAACCGCTGGACTTCCAAAAGATTCATTAATAGATTTGTTTATATTTCTACGAAAATTTAAGAACGTTTGTAAATGATTAGAGAAATTAGTACTTAATGTAGTCATTTCATTATTGATTGTAGCTAACGAAGTTGTCATAGGAATTTCCTTATCGTCTACATATTTCTTTGTTGCCGCGTCAAAATCTGTTTCTGGTGTTCTAAGATTATTAATACCATTATTGTTCATATTGAGAAATGCTCGCATTATACCACCGTTGACTAATACGTACTTAGATTCTTGATCATCGACGTATTTTTTTGTTGCTGCGTCTGATTCTACAGCTGATTTTCCAAGGTCTATAATTTTTTTTCCTGACATATTGATGTTACCTGTAACTGTTCCACCTATTTTATCAAGTTTATTATCATCAACATACTTTAACTGCAAATAACTTACCGCTTGAGTTTGATTTAAGTTTGCTGGCGGATACCTGGTCTCCAAATTTATAATTTTTTTTCCTGACATATCTAAGTTACCGCTTAAAGTTCCACCAGATTTGTCTAGTTTATTATTGTCGACTAATTTAAGTTGCGCATAACTAACAGCTTGTGTATCAACGACATTTATTGGCGGATAATCTGTTTCTAACTCATGTACTCGTTGATTTGACATAAATAAGTTTCCCGTCATTGTGTCGCCAGATTTTTTTAGATAGCCTGATAAATCAATCTTGCCGTCTGTTGTACTTTCAACTGAAGAATCTCCTACTAATGTTCCAAATTTTGTATAATAGCTCATTATTTATTTATCGCTTGACAAAATTATATAGCATAAAATTATATAACAATAAATGGCAAAATCGTCGATATTAAATTTTGATACAGAACGTTTGGTGAAACATAAACATAACAATGATCTTCCAGATTGTCATTATCTTATTGTTGGAAGAACTGGATCGGGGAAAACAAACTTGCTTACGAATTTGCTTCTCGGAGATAATTTTAATTACGATCGCGTTTATATTTATACGATTAACCCACAGCAAGATAAATACGAGCTACTTAGCAATTATAATGACAAACTTCGTGATGACCTTGAAGCTGGCGAAGATTTTTTTATTATCAAACAACCAGAAGAACTTATTCCAGTTAATCAACTTGATTCGTCCGAACACAAGATAGTTGTTTTTGATGATATACCGCTAAACAATGAAGAAATGAATAAAATAAGATCATATTTTTCATTATCGCGAAATAAAAAATGTAATTCTATTTATCTCGCCCAGGGTTTTTATAATGTTGACAGATTTATTAGGCGAAATACTAGTTGTTTTATATTATTTCCAGGACTTGATAATGTCGATGTTAGAAATATCGCGAACGAGCAATGTGGTGATGTAACAAAAGATAAATTTATTGAACTATATCATCAAGCAACGGCAAATAAATACGACTTTTTTTGTTTGATAAACTAACAAATGATACGAGTAAAATGTTTCGATGTTGTATTGAAAAATATCTACAGTAATTTTTATACAAAATAGTATATAATTAATGGAAAAACAAGCAAAGTACAGAAAACATATAGAAAATCTAAAAAACTTGCGCAATCTCAGGCAAAATTTAAACAGCAAGTACAGCAAGCACGACGTGGTCAAGTGGTTGCAGTAGAAACAACAGCCGCCGCTCTCAAACCAATTACTGAAGCTTTACTTGGAAAACAACCTGAAACTAAACCATTATCAGAAGAAGAACTTAAGCGACTACAGGAAAAAGGTTTACTCGGGCTAGTTAAAGAAGAAACTGCTAGAGGAATTATTGAGAGATCTGAAGAAGAAAAAAAGAAGATTAGCTGAAGCACTTGTAGCAAATATCGCTGATCCGGTTGCAAGACAAACTGAACTAGATCGGCTAATAAATGATCCACTAGCGCTTCAACGAAGATTAACAAATTTAACCACAATAGAGATTAAAAATATTTTAACAAATTTATCAGAAAAATTAAAAAATATTGAAAAGAAACAAGAAAGAGCAGGCGAGTCGATGTTAAAGTTTATAGATGTTGAAGATCGAAGACGATGGTTTATAAAACAAGCAAATAACGAGATAACAGAGAATGATTATGATAAATTTTTAAAAGAAAATAATATAAAAGATCTTGATAATATAAATAAATGGGGTGAGGCTGAATTTAACGAATTTATTGCTAATTTGAATGAAATAATAAAAAACGGTATTACTGATAGAAATGAGTTGAAAACAGCTATAGAAAAGGAAAATATGATTCCACTTTATGACAGAATGAGATACAGTACTATCACCTTATTATTGGGAAAAACAGCAAAAGAAAATAGAGAAAAAGGTTTTGGTAAGGGGTGGAGTTTTAAAAGGAAATTTTTAAAACTTGATGAAAGTCGTGTAAAACAATATAGAGAAAAACAAGGAACCGGAGCTAGAATATTTTCATCAGTTGCTGAAATGATAGGCAGATTAATGCTATTGATATCATCAAAAGAAGCTGGAAATGTTGGTGCTGAAATTGACAATGAAATTATTGACATACTTGATAATTTGAGATCAGAAAATTTATTAACATCTGACGAATACAAAACTTTACACCGCGACTTAATCGCGGTGATTTGATATAAATCAAGGCGATTTGATATAAATTTGTGTAACAATTTTATATAAAAAATGTCAGCAACATTATTACTGGACTCTAGTTGATCTGATAAAGATAGCGCAAATTTTTCAGTAAAATTTATTCCGCCAATAGAGCTAGATCGTGAGAAACAGTATGAAATTGGACTAATTTCCTGCACTTGTTGGAATGCTATGGTTAATGTAAAAACTGGAATTAACGATGAATTTGTATTTACTGTTCCTATGCATACTCCACCATTTGTCGCGTGGAAAACAATTAAAATTCCACAAGGAGCTTATAATGTCACTGATCTAAATAAAATAATAAAAGAGCTTATAACAAAAAATAAAGGTATAGCTGATAATTTTGAGCTAACACCAAATTATAATACGTTACGCGCTAGAATGAAATTAAAAGATATAACAGTTAGTCTTGTATCGCAAACAAGTATCGCACCACTGATAGGATTTTATAATTATGTATATCCCGCTCTTAATCGTGATAATCCCGAAACGTATGACGGTCAACTGCCAGTAAATATAACTGAAGTAAACGCAATATTGGTAAATTGCTCTATTGCATCTGGATCTTACTCAGCTAAAGGTAGTAAAGGACAAACGATATACAGTTTTTCACCAGAAGTTCCACCAGGATCTCTTATGCAAATTAGTCCGCGTCAAGTTATTTATTATCCGTTAAACATCGAACATCAAATAACAGAAGTAAATATGCAATTGACAGATCAGTCTGGAAGACAGTTAGATCTTAATAATGAAATTGTTACTTATTATTTACACCTGCGCGTTACGTAGGCGCGAACAGTAAAGATATTTTCTAAGACAACAAAATTATGCAACCTCAGATATAATGAAACAGAGAAAAAACGTTTATCGAAGAAAAATAGTAGGAGGATTTTTGGGAAATATATTTACTAAATCTATAGAAAATGTTCCAGGAATAGCTCATAAAGTTGCACCAATTGCACTTGACGCGACAAAAGCTTTTGCAACTGGAGCTGCATCTGCTGCTGGAACTGCTGTGGGGCAAAAAATAGCTGATAAAATAAAAGGCGCACCTACGACAATCAAACAAGCTATTTCAGAAATCGCACCAACAAAAGAAACTCAACGGGCGATGATAACAACGACAAAAAACTTTTATCGCCACGAGGAGAACAAATTATACAAAAATTAATATCTAAAGTAACAACACCGCAATAAGTTTGTATAACCTAAACAAATAAAAAAATGTCTGTAAAAAATTATCTCGATTTAGCAGAAATTTATGACACAGACGACACAGTAACAGAATTCGAATACGTTGAATACCTTAATGAAAATTCTAATGAGCCAAATAAGGCTGGCGTCAGAACATTTAATACCAGAAATGAGGACGTATTTTTACTTCCTCATAAAGCAATGTTAGAAGTTCGTGGTCAGATTATGACAGTAGCTGTTCCACCTGCCGCAATTGCAGCTGGGGCAGAAGTAGCTCTTATAAATGATGGTTGGTGTTTATTTAAAAGTGCTCGATACCAGCTGGTCAATCCAACTGTAGAAGATATTTCAAATCACTTACAAGTTGCAAGTACAATCTTAAATATTATTTCATTTTCCGACGACTATTCCAGGTCAACTGCAACTAATATGATGTGGTTTAAAGATACTGGAATTGGTACAGCAGGATCTGGAGAATTTATTTTAATAAGAGCATTGGCTGCTGGAGCTAATGCCACTGCGAATGCTGTAACTGTAAGAGATTTTCTTATTAATAATGCTGCTAATTTTGGTATAGCCTCACCAGCTGCAGCTGCTGATGGAGACGCTACAAGAGTCTCACTTACTGCAGCTTGTAATAATCTTGGTATAACCGCACCAGGGGCAGCTGATGATGGTACTGCAATGTTAAATTTAGTTAATAATTTAGTTAACGTAAAAAATGTACGTTACAATGAAGGTCATGCTAAGAGAAAGGCACTTGCAGCAGTATCACGTCAAATTACAATGATGCTGCCGCTAAGTACAGTATTTGGCTTTTGCAGGGACTATAATAAAGTATTTCGTGGAGTTAAACATACGCTTATTTTAGATCGATCAGATCAAAACGACTGCCTGTTTGGGTCAGGTGGAGCCGATGTACAATTTATCATAAACAAACTTGCACTATGGATGCCAAGAATAACTCCGTCTATTACTAAAATGGCGGAATTAAATAATATGCTGGAAAAACACACAAACAGAATTTATTTTCAACAACATAAAATATATCAAACAGCAGTTCCAAATACCACCGACTACACATGGCGAGTTACAACGACACAAAGTGAACAAAAACCACGGCAATTATTTGTTGTATTTCAAAGACAAGCTCAACGTGGTAACCAACAACAAAATAATGCGATATTTGATAACGCTGATGTTATACGAATATATGCTAGAATAAATTCAAAACAGTATCCAGAACGAGCGATAGAATGCAATTTTGCAGATGACGCTAATAAAAATATTACTCGACCATACATGTATCTACTCGACTCAATGCAAAAATATCAAGATGTTGGAGATGGATCTCCGATATCAGTAGAGGAATTTCGTACACTTTACCCGATATTTTATTTTGATGTTAGTAAGCATAGCGAGCGAGCTGTAGACAGCACAGCCGATATTGAGATTACTTGGACACTAGGAGCAGCTCCAGCAGCGCAGTTAAACGTGTGAGCGTTAGTAATAAGCGATAGATTTATTACAATTGATTCTGTCGGAGGTAAAATGTCAGTACAAGTTTAAAGTGCTTTGCACTTTACTTTAAATTTAATCAGTAATCGTTATATAAGATGACAAAATATATTGTAAAAGAAATATATTTGACCGATGGCCAAGTTAAAAAATTAGCAACAGCTGTTGCAAAACGAAGGCAAGTATCATTAAAGATCAACCCAAGAGATGGAGTCTCTAACGCCCAAAGAGGTACTTTAACAAAATTAATGTTAACCAAAAAGCAAGTAAATAAATACGATCGCAAAAAACCTTTTGTTTTAAATTTAAGCGCTGCACAAACAACCGCAATGGCAAACGACATCATCGTTAAAGGAGGTTTCTTCGGTCCGGCATTATCTGTAATGGCCAGAACGTTAATACCTAACATTTTGCCAGTGTTAGGTACATTAGGATTAGCAGCAGCGTCTGGAACAGTATCTGGCGCAACGAAAAAGGCGGTATCAGGCGATGGAATCGCCCGCGGTAGTGGTATAAAGAAAATTTTCGTATGAATATCGATGGTAACAATTTTATGTGATGGATAAATATAATGCCTAAAAGAAAAACAACGACGAAAAGAAAGACACCGACGAAAAGAAAAACGGAAAAAAAAAGACACGAAAAGGGGGATTTATTCCAATAGCCCCGTTACTAGCGGGATTGGCAGGAAGTCTATTGCCAAATCTGTTAGGAGTAGGACGAGGACTAATGTTGCCAGGAACGAGACGTTAAAACGTCTTGAGATAAAATCTGCGTTAAGTAATTTTGATATACTTGATAAACTAAAAAAAGTAAAAAATTTCCACGGAGTTTATTCTAAAGATGAACTTATGGCAATTCCACCGAAAGCGTCTCAAGAGTCGCCAGCGACTCTAGGTTCGTGTGTTATAAATATACAAGATTTTAATGACGGATCTGGCACACATTGGGTAGCTGTTTATGATAATAATTATTTTGACTCATTCGGAATTCCACCAAGTGACGCAGTAAAAAAGTATATAAGCAAAGATACGGAAATAATAAATTATTCGTCTAATCAAATTCAACCAGTTGGAAATTCCGCTTGTGGATACTATTGCGTAATGTTCATTAAACAGATGACAAAAATCCCAGATTTTTTAAAGTTTTTTTGCAATTTGACAAACAACCTTCTCACGCTAATGATGAGATTGCATTTAATTTTTGTAAAGCTACCTAAAGCTTGCATTAAATTTTATCTAAACTCACTGATATAATCAAGGAATATAACAATGTCAACATATTGTCTTAAGTGTAAAACTAAAACAGAAAATAAAGATGAAAAAACAGAAAAAACAAAAAATAATAGAATAATGCTGAAAAGTATTTGCGCAATCTGTGGAAGAAAAAAACAGTATGTTTTTACCGAAAACAAAGTTGTCCGGAGCGGGTTACCCTCCTGACGTTGTAAGGGAGATTATTTTAGTAGACGACTAAATAAATAATGACATGCGACTGCGATTGTGATAGAGATTTATGTCTCGAGCAAAAATAAAATTGTTACATATTGCCAGAAATGCAAAAACAGAGAAATAATAGGAACAGGTATAGATATACATAAATTTATTGGGAAATTGCCGAGACCAAAAGGTGGTTGGACATTGCCAGGCCATAAATACACTGGACCTTATAATCCTCTTGATAAACAACTTGACGAAAACGATAATCCGCTGCCAGGACAAGAACCTTACAATCAAGTTCACGCAATAGCGATGCGCCATGATATCTGCTACAGAGATATTGATCTTCCTGAAAGCGAACAAAATAAACACAGCTGCGATAAAGTAATGTTAGACGAACTTCGTGATATGAAACCTGTAAATATGCGAGAACGTATTGACCGAAGGCTGGTCCAGGGTTTTATTGGAGGAAAATATAAACTTGGACTTGGAAAAGAATTGTATGATGATCTTGCCTTAGAGACGCTAGCGTCGCAGCTACACAGACCTAAAAAAAAAAGTTTCCGCGACGTAAAGTTGTCGCAAATGCCGTTGATGATATCTGGGCGATAGACTTAGTTGATGTTTCAAATCTAGCTCAGTTTGATGATAATAAGAGATATCTTTTTAATGTTGTAGATGTTTTTAGCAAATACGCGTTTAGCATACCCGTTTCGGATAAAACAGGAACATCAATTACTGATGCGCTAAAACAAATTATTGTTAACACAGAAAGAAAACCAAACAGAATCTGGACCGATCATGGAGCAGAGTTTTTTAATAAAAAATTCGAACAGTTTTTAAAACAAAATAACATTAAAAAATATGTTACAGGAAATGAGGGGGAAAGCGTCGTCGTCGAAAGATTTAATCGCACGCTCAACGAAAAAATCTATAAATATTTGACAGCTAAAAATACGAATAAATATATTGACAATTTACAGAAAATTGTTGACGAATATAATGACACGAAACACCGAACCACTAAACTGTCGCCAAACGACGTGATTTCAAATCCAATATTAGCAAATGAAAACATGTACCGACGACACAAATTTAAAGTTGGTGATAAAGTTAGAATTTCTTTGACGAAAAAAACATTTGAGAAAGGTTATACTCATAACTGGAGCGAAGAAGTATTTGTTGTTGATAAAGTACTTTTAACAATACCTGTAACATACGCGTTAAAAGATTTATTAGGTGAGCCTATAACTGGCAGTTTTTATGAGCAAGAACTTCAGAAAACAGAACAAGATGTATTTGTTATTGGAAAGGTTATTAGGAAAAAAGGTAATAAAAGGTTAGTCAAATGGCGTGGATATAGCGATAAATTTAATAGTTGGGTACCAACTAAGTCAATATCATCGACTGAATAATATTATTATAAATTTCCTCATATTTTATTAGTACTGACTTACATTTTACTGGTTTGCATAAAGAAATTAAATGTAATTTTCTCGCATCATTCATTGGCATTAAATTAAATATTTTAACAAAAATAAAATCGTATTTTATATTTCTTTGTTGTCCAGATATTTTTACGTTTAAGAAAGGTTTTATAAGTTGCCAAAATATTTGATGCTCGGCAACAGTAAAATTAAATTTTATTTTTTTTTAGCAATATGGTACTTAACATCATATCGCCAGTTGTTGGTCTGCTTAAATATTTTTTACTAACGACAACATCATCTTCGTCATCGTCGTCGTTATACAAAATATCTTTTTCACCAGCAAATCTATCGTTGGTAATATTATCTGATGTAAAATTTGAAAGTGAAACAAAAACTTCCGAATATAGCTTAGCCAATCTCTCAATTATGTTCATTATTATAATAATCTTTTTATCTGATTAATAAATAATATGTTCGGAGAAATAAAACATCATCAGCGAGTTAATATATTAAATCATAAAGAATTAGCTGAAGCAATTCGAGCTTGTTTGTTGGGATATAATTTTTATTTTGTCGATGTTATGATAACATTAGGCGAATCTGACAAATTTTTATTAACAGCAGCGGACAAAATAAAACTTGATACGAATAAAATGATGACATTACGATTTAATCGCGACGATGTTATGGAATTTACTCATAATTGTCTTAGTCGAAATGATATAGAAAATATCATTAATTATCGTATTTAAAACTAAATCTATCAAATGTCAACATTGACGTTGCTGATTTTGTTTTGCCATCAGCGATATCTTTTATTGCACTCGAATTAATTTTATGATATCTTCCAGCAGCTGCCATTGATTCAAATTTCATTTCTTCATCAGTTTCTAGATTTATTGAAATAATTGATTTTGAATGCTTAAAATTATTACCGCCAGCATCTCCTCTTCTAGTATTTTCTTTTGGCGTAACCAAATCTAAATTTTCCAAACGATTATCTGTTTTAATTTTGTTAATATGATCGATAACTAAATTATTAGGTATTAGTCCGTTAAAAGTTTCAAAGACAAAACGATGTGACATATAATTAACAAAATCTGTTTTTGCTCCACGTACCATTATATGTAAATACCCATTTTTATCTAAATTTCCTAATACGTTTTTTGTTTTCTTATGTCGAATAATTCCTCTGTCATTAGCTTCATATAAATCAAATTCTGGATGAGGTTGAAATTCATTTTCTAATCCCAAATTTTCAATATTATCATCAGCAACTGCGCCATTTGATCTATATACACGTTGTCCTTCTGGAATATCGCCGCAAAACAAAGTATAAATAAAATCTTTTCTAAACATTTTAATTCTTTCTGTATCATCGCCTTTTACTGAAATTAGCATACCAGCTGGTGTTGATATGCCGATAGATATTTTAGATTCTATGTTGATAACAGAACCTAACATATTTGCAGCATATAGGTTGTATTTATGATGTACATGATAAGTTTCTTGCTCTTCCGCCGTCAGTGGTATCTATCTCAAAATTTCTGTCATTATATTATAAGGTTTTTTTTCATATCTCTAATTAAAAAAATTCAATTAAATATAAAATAGTATTATATATATAATGTTAAAATTGCGAGATATTGCCAAAAAAGAGCATTATCAAATCAGAAAAAATTGCTTCGGCATTTTCTGGTTACGATAATAGTTACAAACTTGATGATCAAAAAATTTTAGCAAATTTTAGCTCCACAAATTTATTTCATCTTTTACAGCCTGTCATTTCTCGAGAACTTGCTGCTCATAAAAGTATCAAACTTATAGTCCAATATCATACGATTTTATCAAAGTTACATGCAGTTGAAGATATACTCGATGTAATTTTTGAAAAAAAATGTTTTGACAGCGAAATTTCGGAACCATATTTAACAGCAAAATCTAGAAAAATATTAACTGGAACAAACATTGCCATGGTCGGCGATGAAATACATCAAGAAATAAACAAAAAATTAGAAGAGTTTACTTCGTCAGGATCAGGTTGGAAATTTGAAATGATCAAAGAAGTTTTATTTCATACAGCAAAATATAACGTACTTCGAGGCGGCGCTGGCTACGTCGATCTCCCTCAAAAAATTAAAATCAAAAAATGCTGTATTAATGTCAAAAACGATGATGACAAATGTTTTCAGTGGTCCATTTTGTCTGCGATGTTTCCAAAAGAAAAAAATGCTGATCGCGTTAACAAATATTTTCCGCATAAAGACGAACTAAATTTTTCAGGAATAACTTTTCCAGTAGCAGAAAATCATATACGAAAGTTTGAAAAACAAAACAGTATCTCAGTAAACGTTTTCGGACTAGATGAGAAAGAAAAAGTTTACCCGAGATATATCTCAGAAAATGCTACGCAAAATACAATAAATTAATTTTTTTATCGAGGACATTATTGCTGGATAAAAAACTTTAACGGATTAGTTGGTAAACAGTACAGTAAAAATAAAAATAAAAAATATTTCTGCTATAGATGTTTGCACGGTTTTTCTAGCGATGGAAGACTGCAGGAGCATCTCAAATACTGTGTCAATGTTCAAAGAATAAGTATGCCTAGCGACAAAGAAAAAATATTGAAATTTAAAAATTATAATCATAAACTAAATATTCCTTTTGTTATTTACGCCGATTTCGAGTGTCTACTCGTTCCCATAGTTGGAGCAGAAAATAATCCGAATAAATCCAGTACTAGAAAAATACAACAGCATATTCCTTGCGGAGTAGCTTATAAAGTAGTTTGTTGGGCTAACGATAAATTTTCAACTCCGATAAAGTTATATAGAGGTAAAGATCCTGCCGTATGGCTATTAAAAAATTTAATAGATGAAGTTAATAAAATTTCTAACAAATTACTTAAAACAGCTCCGATGAGAATAACGTCTAAACAACAACTCGATTTTGATAAAGCAGTCGATTGTCATATTTGCGAAAAATTGTTGGAAGACTCTAACGGAGTCTGTGATAAGGTGCGAGATCATTGTCATTTGACCGGCCAGTATCGTGGGGCAGCTCATAACAGTTGCAATTTAAAATTGCATGCTCCAGATTGTATTCCCGTAGTTTTACATAACTTTCGTGGCTATGATAGTCATATCATAGTTGAAGCATTTGGTAATGAGGAAATTAAATATAAACTAAAATTAGATAACGTAATAAAATGTATTCCGAATAATTTTGAAAGGTATAAGTCGGTGACGCTCGGCAAATTACGTTTTATTGACAGTTTGCAATTTATGGCAGCATCATTAGATGAGCTTGTCAACAGCGCTACAAACGCCGGCAGCGATTTTGCTAACCTAAAAAGTTGCTTCGGTGAAAACTATATCGATCTGACAATAAAAGGTATATTTCCTTACGAGTATCTCGACGATTGGAGCAGATTTAATGAAACTTCTCTACCTAGGAAAGATAAATTTTACTCGCAACTTAAAAATGAGAATATAACAGATGACGAATATAAATATGCGCAAGATATTTGGAATAAATTTAGTTGTAAAACATTTGGTGATTATCACGATCTATATTTAAAAACAGATGTATTATTGCTAGCAGATGTTTTTGAGAGTTTTCGCCGGGTAAGTTATTGCAATTACGGATTAGACCCCTGTTGGTATTATTCTGCTCCTGGATTGTCTTGGGACGCTCTATTAAAAACGAGCAAAATAGAACTAGATCTTTTAACAGATGTTGACATGTTTAACTTTATTGAAAAAGGTATCAGAGGCGGAATTAGCGTTATAACAAAGAAATATGCAGCTGCTAATAACAAGTACTTAAAAAATTATGATAAAAATCTTCCATCTAATCATATTATTTATCTAGATTGTGTTAATTTGTATGGATGGGCCATGTCAGAGCCAATGCCATATAGTGGATTTCATTGGGTAACTCCAAATCAATTTCTTAAAGAAACTGAAAAAGATTTACCTAGAAAAATTAACATCGATTTTCCAGATATCTCATATTTTGTTGAAGTTGATCTAGATTATCCTAGTTGGCTACACGATCTACATAATGATTATCCGTTTTGCCCAGAGTCAATGATGATTAATTATAGTTTATTATCACCTGAACAACAAGCAACAACGACATCAAAAAATGCGATTGTTAATAAATTAGTTCCAAATTTGTTAGATAAAAGAAATTATATTATGCATTACAAAAATTTAAAACAAGCAGTAGATGCTGGACTAATTCTGAGAAAGGTCCATCGCGTGCTAAAGTTTAATCAGTCAAAGTGGATGGCAAATTATATTGATCTAAATACGAAACGTCGTACTGTGGCTAAAACCGACTTTGAGAAAAACTTTTTCAAGTTAATGAACAATTCCGTGTTCGGTAAGACGATGGAAAATATTCGGAAGAGGGTCTCTACAGAAATTGTCAATAATTTAAGTCGCAGAAATAAATTAGGAAATGATGATGGTTTTGTTAGTATGAAAATATTTAATGAAAATCTTGTTGCAATACAACGACGAAAGACAAATTTAAAGTTAAATAAACCGATTTATGTTGGTGCAGTTGTACTTGATATATCAAAGTGGCTGATGTACGATTTTCACTATAATTTTACCAAAAAGCAGTGGCCAGATTCAGAGTTGCTATTTACTGATACAGACTCGCTAGTTTACAATATAAAATGTAAAGATGTTTATAAAGATATTTACAATAATAAAAATCTGTTCGATTTATCAGATTATCCAGCATATAGTGGATTTCAAGATAATTCGAATAAGAAAGTTATTGGAAAAATGAAAGATGAGTTTATGTTTGTGCCGGTGAGAGAGTTTGTTGGATTAAGAAGCAAAATGTATGCTGTCATATTAGATGACAATAAACTGACAAAGAAAGCTAAAGGTATTCCTAGAGGATATGTGAAAAAGATGATGAATTTTGACGATTTTAAAGCAGCGCTAAACAATAGCATCAGTTTTATCAAAACGAATGTCATAAGAACAAACCATCATAAACTTGAAACTGATACGATCATAAAACGTGGACTAAGTAATTTTGATGATAAAAGATATTGCAGTAATGGAATTGACACTCTAGCGCTTGGACATTATAAAATAATTTTGTCTAAACATTAGAAATAATGTTTGAAAATTTAACATTAGAAGATGGAGTTAATAGCAAAATAAAAAAAATAATGGTAAATAACCAACAATTATCATTTGAATTTAACGATGAAATTTCAGGTATTTGTTTTAGTAAATTTGACAGAATCAAACTCTCCCTTATCAAATCAGATGACAGCAAATACTTTAGCTATCTCGAAAGTTTACGAGACGAGCTTGCATTGAAATATGACACTTTACATAATCCAATAAGCCAATGTCAGTATACAAAAATCAACATAGACCTAGATAGGTCGAAGGTTTACGTAAAAGGTAGTAAGCATCTTCTTGGTAAGATAGCGATGAAAGAATTATTTGAATGTCGTCGTAAAGTATCCGGTAGAATTAAATTCTCGTTATATAATTATGATAGCACGCTTTACCTCATATCAAACGTTGAAATATTATGCGTTGGCCAAGAAGTATAACTCTGTATACCATATCTTATTTTAAAAAGGGAGATAATACTGTTCCAATCAAATACAGCATTATATATCGTTTCGTATTATTTTGTTAATAATAGATTTTGTAAATCTGATAGTGTTTTAAGACCTATAAATCTTCGTAGCAGTTCTGTATTTATTAAAATAACTAGCGTCCTACATATATAACATAGATTACTGTAGATTCCCCTTAAGTCTAATGCATAACACAAAGCATATTGATTATTTTTCTGCATGCGTCATTCAGGCAACGGCCGATCTTCTGTTAAAGATAATTGCGTTGTTCGTAATTCAGCCTAGGATTTAGCTTTTCTGTACAACATAAAATCATGTTTTTTCTCTATTTGCAATAATGTTTTCAGAATATATTGTGCGTGTTTTTTAAAATCAGAAAATGAACGTTGTTTGGTAACTATATGATAACATTTTTAACATATAAACATACTGAAGTCTGGTGGCCGATTGGTAACGCATTTAACTCTCATGCTCGAGGTCCATGGTTCGAATCTTGTGACTGGCAGATTGCCGGCGAAGGCGATGTTATGCCAAAAATTATTATTTATTAGGGCGTAGCCAGCCCCTTCTACGTTTCAATAGAAAAAATTGGTATACATTCCCACCATATCGCTTGGTGGGCGCAATTTTGCACTCCTCGGGTGATTATGATGGGGGAGGTATGCAAAAATTTCTATTGATACGTAGAAAAAGGCCCGTTGTATTGTCCTTAACATAAGTCTACATGTACTGTGTGGTCATTATAAATATATGTTAATACGTTACTGTAAATATGCTTGATTTAAGGGCAACCATAGTGCCTAGACAGCCCTCTAAATTTCTAGTATTTCGTTTCGATTAGGAATTTGCTGGGGGTGTGTTTATGCGTATATAAGATAAGTTTATTTGTGACCTCTGATCCTGCTAGGATGTTATTTAGCAACCTAGGGGATCACATGGGGTTAAATTGTGCTGTAAATACGCTACTGTAATTAAGATTCTGTCCTTAATTAAGATATAATCATATGTATATAATCATAATCATACTCATGTGTATATAATCATAAAAACAGTCCTTAGGGACTATTATTTTTATTTACAGCTTTAGTAATATCATTATCAAATAAAATATCAACCATATTGTCAATAAATGTCGTCACATCATCTGCCCAACCCGCTATTCTCTCATCATTTTCAGTCGCGAATAAACAAACTGCCCCATATTTTGGTGATATATAATATCCAACTTTTTTAATACAATGGCTTATTATTTCGGCGTTTATACCGGTATAACTCGAGGCTGATTTGATCGAATTAAATCTCTTACAAAATTTATTTGTCAGATCAAATCCAACATGTCGGATTGACGTTGACGGATATCCCATATTATATAATATTTCATTTGTTTAATATGAAATTTTGTCTAAAACTATAAAAATAGTAAGTGTAGTAGTAGTAATGGAAATTGAGTGTTTTCAGATCAGAGATTCCCGCCCCTCCCCAAAACAAATTTTTGTCAGAAATATGTTAGAAAAGTCTTATCATATGAAAGTCATCATTTTAAGCTAAAAACGGCTGCTGACAAAAATGTTAACGTATAACGTTTTGGGAGGTTGTCAGAAATATGTTAGAAAAGTCTATCAAATGAAAGTTATCATTTTAAGCTAAAAACGGCTGCTGACAAAAATGTTAACGTATAACGTTTTGGAGAGGGGCGGGAGTCTTTGAGATGAAAACCTCAAATTTCCATTACTACTAAGATTACCATTGCAATGCTAATCGTTATCAATAAAATGCACAAATTTGGTCACATGACCTTGTTTCATTATTCAGCATGGGTGAATTTCGTTGACAGGTTTAAAACGTGCAATAATCCACCTATGCACCAAGAAGAGAGTAGATATAATACATGTATACCAAATAACCATTATGTACTAATATAATTCAAAAAAGGTAGAAACAACGTGGAAAACTAACAATATGTGTTACGTGAACGATTGCAATATCTGTGCATTATGAACATTGTGAACTGTTTGAAAAATTTAGCACAGATAATGGTTAAAATGGCAAGTGAAAGTTGGGGACAACTGACAGAAAGAACAAGAGATGCACTAAAGAAGTGAGAGACGACGTACACAATAGTACTGGAAATGTAAAAAGTGTGCATACATTATGTGAAATACAAATTCCATAGTCTTGCTTCCTGCAACATTGAGATAACAATAGGTAATGACACTTTCAAATGTCAGTGTACCAAGTAGGCTAAATTTACTTTTGTCTAT
>JAECUM010055608.1:0-25365 GCA_016617855.1 Megalonaias nervosa | reverse complement strand
GTGTTATTAAGTTATCGTGAGGTCACTACACAGTGAGGGGTGGGTGGCAGGCTTCATGCTGAGTGTTTGGAGTGTTTGGGGTAGTGTTTTTTATTTGCTTGTGTCGTGGTTATTTTCATTACGTGATTGTGGGGAGCTGAAGTTTTGAAGTCTGTCTTGTGTTTTGGTTGGCTATGCTATGTGAAACCTTGAATTCCAGGTATGTGGACCCATGAGACCTGGAAGTGACAGTTCTATATACAGTAAAATGGGCGACTGTGTTTTTTAAAGCGTGTCTTGTGTTTTGGTTGATTGTACTACGTGCATTCTTGAAAGCCAGGTTTGTGAACCCACGAGAGCTGGGAGTGACAGTATTCTTGTGGAGGTGATGTAGGGTGTTACGCTTTCTGGCTTGCGTTTTGGCTGGCCATTCCCTGGCCTTGGCCCTTTTATGTTGCTTAAACATACACACTATACTATCCACACCAACGAACGAAAATGCATAAAACACACACACACACACACACACACACACACACACACACACACACACACACACACACACACACACGCACAACAGTAAAGGAGTGAGTGTTTATAGTCACACTACTCTACATTCACACCAATTGGCAACTTGAATAGTCTCTCTTTTCTAGAGATTTGGTTAGACCTAGAAGGGCTGTTTTTTCTTGGAACTCCATTTGCACCTGACTAATGGTTGCACCTACCAGGTCTGGCCCCACATACGCATCGCCGGCTCCAGTCATTCTCCCAGTTGATGCGTATGGTTGGGAGTGCAGAGGGAGCATCAGTGGCTTCATTATCCCAGTTTTCAGTTTGAGGGATAGTGAAGACTTGTTCCCTCTGTCTTCTCTTATGCCAGACCCGAGGATCATTTTGCTGATGCTGCGGCTCACACTCTTGCCGCTGTATCTCCAACTCTTCCAAGGCCTCTTGCTCCCAGTTTTCTGTCTGGAGGACAGCGGCTCTTGGTACAGGTTGTGGCTGTGGCTGTGGTAGTGGATGTGGTTGAGGAGGCCGCACTGGTTGTGCAGGTGTCCTCACCTCAGGTTTGACCTCACACTGAGGTCTCATGAAGAGGTGAGGCAGGATCCCTCTTTCCTTTACTTTCTCTTCTTCCTTCTTTTCTCTCTCTTCTTCTTTTAACCTGGCTTCCTCCTGTGCCGCCTCCATAGCCAGCTCATCCAGGAGACGCCTGGCATGCTCCAGGTGCATCTGTAGTTCCAAGAGTTTTTGTAGTCTGCTCATCTTCTTTCTAAGTTGACTAGTCAACAATGGTAGCCAGACTGACGAGTGCTCTGCTTTATATTCCTGGAGTACGAACGTGAAGGAAAACATCCCCTGACACCAAAACTTACCATAACCAAAAACAAAACTTCAAACGCGCGGACCTAAAAGAAACACTCACGTTCACTTTTTTACTTTTTACTTTTAACTTACAAACACAGACATGCACGATTTGACAAGACAGAGAAAACAAAGGGTGGATTTTTTACTGACAAAAGAAACGAAGTGCTTATAGACACACTTCTATTTATTTTTAAAGACACAAACACAAGTTTGTTTTGGCAAATTGAATTAGTATCTCGTTTCTAGAGTATTGGGTTAGCCCTGAAAAGGGCTGTTTTTTTTTTGTTTTTGTTTTTGTTTTTTTTTGTTAACGGGAGTGATGGCAATCTTTTTTTACTGTCTAAGATTGCGTCCCCGTCTGGCAGCAGGCTTTCCTATACGATACGGTCTGCTTCTGCGGAAAGAGAAGGAGAACTCTTTGGTGTCCACACGGCAGTCGACAAAACCTCTGTCTGGTTCTTGCTGCTGCTGCTGTTGTTGTTGCTGTTCTCTCTGCTTCTGAAGTCTGTACTTCTCTGTCCATTCTTCTTGTTCTTTCTTGATTTCCTCTCTGAAGACCTCTTCTATCAGGTCTTGGGCTATTGATAACATCCTGACATTCTCTATCTCTTCAGGCTTAGATATCAGGTTTAGCCTGACACGATGTAAATTGACGTAAGCTTCGTTCAGCTTCGCTAGTCTGGAAGGCATGTTCATAGGTTGACGAGTCAACAGTGGATGACGAGACTGAAGACCAACCCGCTTTATATGGTTCAAATGCGGACGCGATAGAAAACATCCCTACTCGGTTTTATTGTCGGAACGTTATGATAGCGAATGTCATGGTGAGGGATAGAGAGAAGTCAAAGAGCATATATTCACAGTGTGTTTTGAAAACAAACGACAGACACATTTATTTTCAAAACACAACATTTTTTATTCAACTAACAAATAACAAGTAACAAGTAACAATAACATCAAACAAATTATTTTTGACAAGGTTGACAACGTTGTGAAATCATGTGAGATTTCCATTGATGGAAATCATGAGGCCATTGATGTACACTACGTTTCCTAGCTAAAGACAAAAGATAACTATAATGGTCACAAAACCATCGATCTACTTTCTCATCGTTTCTAGAAGAGTTACTATCAAAATAAGTCATTAAATGTTCTAAAGGATATCCAAGACCGCGTTGATTAAGAAAATACACACAATATTGTCCACACACCATGGAATCTGTGCCTTGTAATTTCACATTATTATATCGTGTCGTATGGGCATTTCTTCTCATAAAGTCAATGATGTCGTCTTCCAAAGGGGGTAATCCATACGAATCAAAATATTCCATGCAATCCTCTTGAGGGAAGTAGACGGCAACCGAGTGGGTTCCTGGGAATTGACTGTCGTCCGTGTTGATGACATAAGCTTGATGGTCTTGAGATTTGCTATGAGGTAGTTCATCTTTAGCGCACACGACAGGATTCTAAGAAGCAGTATACGAACTATTGTTCAAAAGGTAATAAAGTTCCCAGGTATCCATTTTTTGTTGTGTTGTTTTTTGTTTTTTTTCACAGGTAATGATAAGTCATCAATTCAGTTCTGACTTTTTGTTTGAAACGCTCTGTCAAGTAGCCGTTTCTTCGCTTCGTCTCCGAACTCTGGGCTAAGAGAGATTCGATGCGATAGATCTCTAGAGTAGACAATGGTGGGCAGGAATGATCACGCAAGCTTTTATACCACTCATGCAACACTGCTTCTTCCGAGATGAGACTCCAAGCGTCGCCCAGATACTCGTCCAATGTTTCTTCTTGACTCATCATCAGACATTTATCGTGTTGAATTTGACTGGGATGATCGTTTTGACATCCATAACAATATTTCTTGGTCAATTCCGTAATTGTATCCGCCAGGTGTTTGGCAAAACAGGACACTAAATGTTGTTCTTGTTCTGGCCATCTGGACTTGACCACTACCTCGTCCTCTTTGTCTTGGTCTTGGTGTTCTGTTTTCACGTTATCCTCCCATTCCATGTTCAAAGATTCTCTATCGTTCAATGAGGGATAGGAGTCTTCCATTGTGTCTAATAGTCTAGAATGACTTCTCTCAAACTGTTGATTTCGATGGTATTATCGAATTCGGCATACAAGATGACGTTGACCGTCTCGGTGAGAGCTTCTGCAAACTGAAGTTCCACACGCAGTTGACCGGATTTTATAGGGTGGAAATGTCCCTCATCGCTGCCTTGGTCTGGAGTGAAATCAAAGGTCCACAAAGTGTATCCTCCTACATAATCATCGTACGAAATACCGTGACTGGTGTTGGTTCCTAGTTGCCCGGTAGCTTCGTACAGGGACAAGTACGATCTCAAGTAATTCTTCTGGGCAAAGTTAGGTTCGAAGGGTCTGGTACACAAAGTCTTGCCATCGCGACTGACTTCGATCTTGGACACTGTAGTGCTTACACTGGAAAGGATTTTGATCGTGGGCTCCGTTGAGGGCTACATTACTGACGATGCCAACGATTAAACGTTTGGGTAACTGTCCTTGGAACAGATGATCTTCGATCTTAGTTCGGAGTTCAGCAGCAATGGTGAATGTTTTCACTTCTACACGTCGTATCGGATACTTGGAGGTCGATCTGCTCAATGTTTGACTGATGTCGTTTCCCGCTTTAGGTAACACTTCTACGCGACGCACGTAAAGTCTGGCTTCTTGGATGATGGTTTTGTACTCATTGGTATGAGCCATCAAATGGAAAGTCACACTGCTGCGATTGAGCCTCAGGCGAATATCCACTCCGTTCAGCAAATACTTGTCTTGCAACCACATGTCCAAATGCAAGCGATCCATCAGTTCTAAACTACGACCTTGCAGGATTTTCCTTCGACGGTTGTTAAAACCAACATTGTGAGGATTGTCATCGACTGTCAGGGCTGTGTTGTTAAACGTGTCTTCACCTGAGGTGTCAGGTTTCCATACCACGCAAGCATCCAGATGAGTGTTCTTGGCCTCTTTTCCATACATCAAGAGATTTTCTAGGTACGCTCGGTAAGGGTAAGTATCCATACTGCTGCTGACCAGTTTGTTATTCAAGTACAAATCCACTTCGCTGAACCAGGAATGCATGAAATTGTTGACAGGAGCTACTCTGGCATCGGCTCCCGGATTGGTGTTGTCTGTTTTGATCACTTTCAGTTTCAGATACAAGTAACTGCTATTCAGATCGAGATAATCTTCGGGCTGTCTTTTGATTTCAAACTCGATGGGAGCTGAATCCGTCAAAGAGGAGGCGGGATGAAATTCAACCCATTGGGATTTTTGCATCGTCATCATGGTGGGTGGCATGGCAAACAGATCCAGTTCCAACTTGGAACAAGCACAAGACTCTCGGTGCATCATTTTCTTTTTTAAATAATCAAAAACGTCTAACTCTCGGACAGTTTTTCTTTTCTTAGTCTTTCTAGCTCTGAGGGGTGTTAAGTCCTCTCAAGTGGTGTTTTCGTCGTCTTTTTCTGCCTTGTCCTTGCTGTGGCGTCAGGGAAGCAGGAATGCCTGACTCGGCATTGCCCAGGGCATTTATAGGAGTTTCTCGCCGACCCAAAATGTCTTTGTCCGTTTGAAGCAAGACATTTTTGCCTGCTCTCAAGAAAGCTTCTTTGGGGTTTTGTTTGTCAATGATGACATTTTGGAGAAATTCTTTGCCGTGCGTCAACGCGGCATCTTTCAAGGCGTGCAATCCCCGTGTCACCATCGGTTTCGAAACGGGAGCCACGTTACGAAAGGCTGATTTTAGCATATCACCTAAACCATGTTCTCGCTGTCGAGCGACTCCTTGGTACACAGGATACATGACTGACAAAGGGTTAGAGTAATCGTTTTCGAAAATGGAGTTTCATTGTGACTTTCCCTTTGGTGAATGGAATATTTTTTCCCAGATCTCCTTTTAGAGGAATGTTGACAGTGTCGAAATACGACTTACTGACGGGTAAATAGTGAGGATGTACAAATTCGCGGTGAACATGATAGGTGTTTCCACCTACCTCGTCAGCAGTCGTGGCAGAATCCACTTTGAAAGGAATGACACGCAGTAACGGTACGGAGGTGTGTCCCACCACGTTGTACTCCACCACATCGGAGTATACAAACATCAAATTCAGTCCTTGGTTCATTTCTACAGGGAATCGAAAATATTTCGCAAAATCCAAGTTACCGGTCATGGCTGGTATTTCGTTTCTCATCTTGATCAACTTGGGGTCTCCACCCAAAATGTCATACAATTCAGGACAAAATGTAATGGCCAATACTTTGTCCTCTGAAAATTTCATCAATAGGCGGCGAGCTATTTTGTGGTACTCAATCGTGACACTTCTTCTGGCTTTCTCTAAGGCTTTACCAAACATGAAATTGAACCTGTCAGCAATGGCGTTCACGAAATGTTGACCACTAAAATAATAGCCCGCAGGAATTTTCAACAGATAAGTGGTTCGTTTAGTTTTGGGGTCTTGTGATTTCATAAAGTCAGCTGCACTGGCGCGTTCATCCATGGCTTGTTGCACTTGTTCGTCATGAACTTCTACCGTAAAAGTGTTTCCATTTTCGACGATGTTTTTGATTTGTGTAGGGTGAATCATTTCGACCAAAGCCACTTCCCAATGGGCTTCGTGATCCAAATGGATGGCTTGAGGTAATCTGGCAGAGAAACAGCACAAAGTGTTATTGGGAAACACCTTCATGGAACTGTCACTGGGTAACATTAAGTAAAATTGGTTTTTCATAATTCCAGAGTTCTAGTGTCCGAGAAGTCACTGGAAGTCAGAGGAGTGTCTAAAATAGGATGGTTAGGGTGACTGTTGGAAGGGGAACTAACGTTGGACACAAGACTCCCGTTGTTGTTTCCGTTAGAGGAATATTTCAGAGATGGATTGGGAAGAAGGTAACCAATGCAACTGCTAAGTAAAATGGTCCACAATTGTTTGTCTCCTTGTTGCAAACTCAAATTGGCAATGGCAGCACCGATGACACAATACACCACAAAGATTTGGCAGAAAAAGACGATTTGGATTTTAGGCATACGTTCTCCACACCACACCCACAAGGGGTGCTTTTGTAGATCTTGCAGAGAAGAACTGGGGGAAGGAGTGGTCACTGCAGTGGCTGAGGCTGTGTTGAACGGCATGATGGTCACTTCTTTTTATAGTCGATCAGTTGTGAAGCTTCAATCCAAGAGTCAAAACTGGGAGGATATCCTTTCCAATGTACTTTGACTACTTTGACACATCGTTTTCCCACTTTACGAGTTCTTCGATCGAGAATACTTTCTATCTCGTACACGTCGTCATCTTTTTTGGTGACACGTTGTAACTCGGGCTTGTAAAACGTTCCTTTTAACACTTCCCCGTTCATGTCTTCCAATTTATAGACAGGAGAATAACGACCACGCACTCGGTCAGTGACACGAAACAGTTCGGTGGTCCAGTTGGGTAAGTAACCTTTGTCGAAAGTGCGTTTGGTTTTGCCAATGCGTACCCAATCTCCTGATGCCAACACTCCACCTTTCTTGGGGACAGTCACTGTTGGGGACGCACCAAACAGACGCTCGAAGACGACCACTTCGTTGTCAGCAGTCACTTCTTGGGGGGCACGCCCAATGCTCCAATGGTAAGATTGGTTGAACGATTGGACGAGGTGTGGCAAGACGTCGATGTACTTGAGAGTATGTTGATGAGTAAAATATTTCCACATGCGTTCTTTCAAGATGCGTTGAAAACGTTGCAGGATGCTGGCTTTGGTTTCGGAATTCTCGGTGGTGAAAAAATGTATGTCATGTTTCTTCAATTCTTTTTGGAAAACTTGGTTCAGAAATTCGGTGCCTTTGTCAGTTTGCCATCGAAGAGGGTGACGCCCGCTTTGTTTCAACACCAGTTTGAGCGCTCGCACTAATTCACTGCTCGATTTGGAAGTCAATGGTACGACCCAAGCAAAGTTGGAAAAGACGTCGATGACACAAAACAAATATTTGTAGCCACGATTGTAGGTGGCCAAATGAGAGACATCGGCTAAATCGGCTTGCCATTGATGATCGATAGCCTCTACTTGGGTGCGACTCCTGGAAGATTTTCGTCGAATGGGTTTGTGTAAGGTGTACGTGGCTTGTTCTTGTAACTATCGTTGCACATGAGGTAAACGGATACTTTTCAGTCGGGTTTTGGCAGCACGATACAATTTCTGAACTCCTTCGTAACCTGCTTGATGGACTGGATCGTAGTAAATGCTAGCTAACACCTTCTCCATTTTTTAATAAGTGATCCATTCTTCATTGATGATACTCTGAATGGGGCGAGGGGGTGGTTTAGAAACGGTTGTACGTGTCCGATGTGCCACGGGTATCGAAGTTGAAGGTAGTGGTGGTGGTAGTGGTGGTAATGGAATGGCTTTGGTCTCCTTTTCTTTTTTCACTTCTGGTTTCCCTTCGTTCTTTTTCAATTCTGTCGAAGGAGGAGTGGACATCATCTTTTTAACCCAAGCTTTAATTTCTTCTTGTTGGGGTGTAGGGGAAGGGGTCAATAAGGACGCTGCAATCTTACTAGGGATGGGATCTGCTGACGGTGTTTGAAAGACTTATCGTGCCTCTTCTTCCTCAGGCATCCGTGGGGTTGCGTCTGTCATGGCCGCTGGGGGTGGTGGTGATGGACTTTTCATCAAGGTCTTAAACTCTTTCAGAGTGGGTAGAGCTGTTTCATCTAAAGCTTTCTGGTGAAAGAGTTGCCGTCGTTGCAACAATTGACCGTACCGTTGCGATTTTTCCGTTTCTGACAAATCTCTGCGATCCATCAACGATTGCAATTCGTGTTGTAACTGGGACATTTCGGTCAAATGACGATTGGGAGGTAAATGAGACGTTCGTTGTTCTTGCCAACGATGGTATTCCATCCATCGTTTGTAAGGGACTAAAGCCAGTTTTCGTCCTTCCATCGGATTTCAAGAATCACGTCTGAGATCTTTTGACTCCAAAGGTCCCTTTTATCTTCTTGGACCTTTTTATCTTCATCCTCCCAGGATGTTTCCCAATGCTCCTTTCAGCAAGGGTCCTCCTATTGTTCCCATTACTCCTTTCAGCAACATGGGCAAAAAGGGCAAAATTCATCCGCGTTGCACCACCATCTTTTTCTTTTGACCAGTGGGTATTTTCTTTTGGACCATTTGGCGATGAACGTGTCGATGTTTGGCTAAGCATTTTTTCTGGTGTTTAGACAAAGGTATTGTGCCTTTCAAGACATTTAGACAACATTCGCACACGGTATCGATGACGTCTTTGGAGGTAGTTTGAATGAGTTTTTTTCGCATTGGTGGAGGAGCTTTGGACAGGACGGACAACATGTCCCAATGTTTGGCTAAACGAGGTGGCAGTCCTTTCCTTTTCTTTCCTTTGGGGGTAGAAGAGGAATGTCTTTTTTGGGGTGACATCTTTCTCGGTTGGTTCGTTGGTTCCGTGGCACACAGCAAAAATACACTAACGTCGATGACTTGTCACACGGTCTTTTATCCTTTTTTGGGGACTATCGCTTCGTCATAAAGGTGACGATGTGTTTTCCAAAATCGCCAAAGAATCCTCCTCTTTGGTGGCTCCTCTTTTTCTTTGGACGAGTGTGTCTTTTCTGGCGGTGTCGTCTGTGCTTGGCTAAGCGTTTTCTCGGATGACGAAACTGTCCTTTTCTTTTTCCTTTCTGGACAGGAGAACGACAATCAGGAGACATCTTTTGGTGCACAACATACACTGAAGTCCATGGCTTCACATGTGTCTTTTTATCTTATTTTTGGCTAATGGTCATAGATTTAAATAGATTTAAGAGTTTTGATCATGCCTGGTAATAAAAGACTAGTCACCCATCCTCCTTTTTGGTGACTTCTTCTTTTCTTTGAACGATTGTGTCTTTTCAGGGGGTGAAGTCGATGTTTGACTAAGTGGTTTTTTGGATGACGTGACTGTCTATTTCTTTTTCCTTTTCCTGTTTGGACAGAAGAACGACGATGGTGACGGTGTGCACTTCTTGGTTGGGCCTTCTTTGGGCGTTCAGGAGCACAACAACACTGATCCGTATTGTTTGCCTCAGGTCTTTTTATACTGGAATGCGTCGCCACTGATTGTCTTTACGTCGTATCAACTTGATGACAGGCAACACATGTCGTGGAGGAGTTCGCAACGGACTAAATCGGGACAGTTCTTTCTTGGACAAATCCAGTAAACTCTGTAACACACCCGTTTTCTCTTGGACTTTGATTTTGGGGGCAGGTACTTTGTGAGCAGCGGCCATTGCCGCTAAAGAGGAAGAGGGTGTCACCGCTGGAGGAGAAGTTTTTGGAGACGCTCTCTTGCTGTTTTCTGTGGACTTTTTATTTTCTTTTTCTGAGGCCGTGACCTGGTCTTGACACCGTTACTCTTTTTCTTTTTCTTCTGGGTACGTTTGGGCGTGGCCTTTTTCTTGGGGACGACTTTGGGAGCATTAGGATCCCATTTTAAGAGGGAAGGAATGATGACACCTCCTAGAGAACCGCTTCCTGAAAATGATTTGCTTTTTGGTTTGAGTGTCAATGCGAGGATCGGCTAGGTGCGTCAAGGCGACTTTGTTTCTCTCAACAAAAAAAAACAAAAAAAACGTTAGGTTTGATGTGGAATCTGAATGATGCCTTGCAGTAATTGACGTGCTGTCACCGTAAACCATCGTAAGACTTCTTTGAGACTAGCTTCTAAGACACGAACACGTATTTGTGGATTTTTCTCGCGACTGATGTCATACAAGGAACGAATCATTTTGATGGGAAGATGGGACTGAAGGGACGTCATGTTGACGATGTGTGAGAGAGAGCCAAAGTGACCGAGGTTTTTATAGACTTTTTTGGTGATTGTTTTTAAGTCGACAAAGGGGACGTGTACACGACAGGCCCTCCGTCTTGACACCAGTGGGGAAACAGATGGGTACGAAATCGTAAATAATCGGGAGTAAATAAGCGTGTGGGGTTTGAGTGGCATCGTCGTACGCATGAGTTAGCCAAGGTGTTCCTAACTGTTTGGCTAACACTTGTACTTGCGATTTATCTCTAGGGCTTTTAAACAACACCACGTAATGAGCATTGAGACTGATGGTACGATGGGCTTTACTTTGTTGAAACAAATTTTGGGTGATGTAAATGACACTGGCATTACGATGATGCCTTTTGCGCGTAAACCAGAGTTTAATTTCTTCTTCGTCTTCTCCTAACATGTCGTCAAAAATAACCAAATGAGTTTGACTAGGGTCAGACACGATCCCGTCGTCCTCGCCAAGAATGCCTTCCACAAAGACGATGGAATCGCCTTGACTTTCTCGCAGAAGGTTGTACACCAATTGCCACTCTTTGTAACACCACACGATTCGTTGACGTGTACGATCGATCAAATGATGTTTATGTTCGATCAAACGTTTGACAAATTCGGTTTTGCCGGAACCGCTAGGTCCAGCAATGAGCATGTTAAAGGGATGGCGAAGATACAAGGCCTCCCAACTAGTCTGATCTACGTGTTCGTCAATGACTTTGACAGTGGAGGAAGAGGGAGCAGAGACAGTAGAGGTAGCCATAGTAGTGTAAGAAATGTTACTTTTGACACGAGGACAGACAAGACAAGAGTTTTTATACTTTTTTTCAGAACACGTTTATTGTCATCTTTAATTGTGAACAACACGAAAGACAAAAATACATAAAAGCCAAATGGTTAAGTACATGAATAAAAGACACATCAAAACGATCATAGTGGAATATTAACAAGTCGCTGTACAACATTTGTGTTGATCAAGAGGTGAAATCGTAGGGGTCGTGTGTAATGTTCTTAGAGTCTCTACATTCCTTGGCACAGTCACACAAGAGTCCTCCCGGAATGGCCTTTCGGGGATGTCGATCACGGTCCTGCCCTGAAGAGAGTGGTTTTTCTCGGTCACGATTTCTTCTTCTGGCACTGTCACTAACACTGGTTTAAAAGTTACTTTTTTCACTGAACGTTTTAATTTTTGTAGGATTACAAATCTTTGGCATAGTGTGCCACTTCTTTTGTCCATGCCTCAAACCCCCAACTTTTCTAGTCACGTACATCTTTCCAGTGAGGGTGCAAGTCACAAGCTACACACACGTCGTCGTACACATCTTCAGTGCCTAAAAGTTGATGAATCTTGTTTTCCCGTAGAGGTTGAGAAGTATCAAGATGAAAGCGCAAAGCTTTGAGCAGAATGAGTCTCTCGTGTACATTTAAAGGGACCACTTTCATGCTTTTTGGAGTGGTAGGTACTGTTCGTAAAGAATCCACAAGGAATCAGCTGGTAAATGAAATCCCAGAAAGCAAGTCACTAAGACACACACTACACGTCGACCCCAATTCAATGGACACAGTTCTCGTAATAGGTGTTGGTAATCCTCCTCTGTTTGAATAGTGTCATTGATTTCCTTCCACGGAATCTGTAGTATCACGAATGATAAAGGTCGTGGCATAGTAGTCTGTTTTTATACCTCTTTTCTCTTACCTCAAACACTTCTCCTCGAGCGAAAGTAATGAACGTAGTGAGTAATTTCTGACCACTGCCATTCCAGGAAACGGTCAAGAATGTCAATAAAATCTTCAAATGTAAATGGTCTAAAGCGAAATAGTAGGAAAAACGCACCCTTGATCCAGAGAAATCGGACTTGTTTGTTGACTTTTGTCAGTTTCCTCTTGTGAATTTCTCGACACAAAAGTTCTACAGTCACTAATTGAGATTTGGTTCTGGCAAGTCCCTGCCAAATGTCCTTGTAGATCTTCTCTTGCAATTCGTTTGGTAATCTTTGAATATTATTTTCTACATGGGGTTTAAATACTTGTCTAGGGGTTGTCCAACGTTTGACCCCTAGCCACGTAACTCTTACACGACATGGTATGCTCACTTCAATGACGAGGTCCCACTAAAGGTAGGTAGTGACAATCTGGAGAACATCGAGCATGTTCCAGGTAAGCGCAATCTTTCTTCTCCCACTCGTGAAGTGACACACCACAACTGAAGCACTTGACTTTATCCCCGTCGCCCAAGTAGATAAATCCAGCTCTAGCTAATTCTTCGAGGGTAGGTGCTCCCAGATATTTTGGCCATTTTCCTCGGAAGGTTTGGAATCGACTTTCATAGTCGCAGTATTCAGGCAAACGCACAGGGAACGAATATTCGTCTTTCACAGGTTCATTTCGATGAGGGTACGGTGAAATATGTAGGAGTGTGCTCAGCTTTACATGACATCCGTAGGGTGGTAGCCGCATGGTTTCATAATGATGACATCCACCATGAAAACCAGTAAAGTGAAAAGGTGTACGATAACGAGTGGCATCGTTTTCGCATCCATCAGGTTTGACACGCACAGCATCACTTTCCATGGTAGGTATGGTAGTAGTTATAGCAAAGCTCCCATGATGTGGCACTGAATCGCTAAGGTCATAGCGTACGGTATCCCTGCCATCGCAAGGCACAGCATCGCACTCGAGTTTGCTCTTGCTTGATACTTGCTGTTTGAAAGGATTCATCTATCTCGCTTGGCAATGGTAGTGACAATAAACTATCGGTCTTGGACGTTGTCCCTTTTTATACTAGCCGTTATGAAGTCTCGAGTTTGTACATCGTTCCTTTTTTATGACCAGTTTTGGAAGTCTTCCTTTTTTTCTTCTTGGACATCTGTACTACTTTCTCTAAGGTACCGTCATACCTGAACCGTAGTGTGATGGCTGGAAAGGTCATAGAAAGGTAAGGACAATGCGGAGACCATTGAGTATGTTCCAGAATAGCTGAATCTTTGTAGATACATCGATCCATACGCAACTTCAGACCACAACTGAAACACTGTACTTCGTATCACAATCCAGTCTCAGGTCCCAAGTAGACAAATCCTGTTCTAGCTAAAACATTCGCAGTAGGTAATCTTTCCCTATCCGTGGGCCATTTCTGAAACGTTTCCAATCGACTGGCACAACTACAATAGTCGGGCAAGAAAACAGGAAAATGGTATGGTTTGAACTTGAAGTTCTCTGTGGGTTTCTCAGTCAATTCTTGCTGTGTCGAAGTCATCCTTCTTGTTGGTTACTATCGTGTTGGAACTATTTTTTTTTATACCAGCGTGTCCGTACGGTAAAGTGAAGTGATTGGGAAGCCGTACTCGCTTCTGGTACACGATTTGATAGACTTTTTCCAAGGGTCGGCTGACGATTTGGTGTGTGGGTAAACGTATAATCTTTTGCGGTTCGTTGGTGGTCACTTTAAAATTTCCATCCTGTCCAGACTGCAAGGCTTCTGTCACGTAAGCCACAATGATGACATTTCCAAATTCATCGGCTTCTACAAAATCCAGTTCTTCTTCGTAATTGACTAAGATCAAGTCCTCACGAACGACGTCCACGTGTTGCATGTATTTGGTTTTGTCGTGAATCATCTGGAAGTAGCGGGAAGGTTCTGTCAAATACTCCGTCTTGGGTAAACACGGTCGTTGTGCCATTTTACCCCACAAGCAATTTACCATCACATTGGCAAACGATCGCCTTCCTTCGTTTTTCTCGAGGTTGTCTAAAGGGATGCCTTCCTGCTCCCAGTATTTCTCTTTGAACTTTGTTTGATCTTCGGAAGTGTGGCACCAGGAAGGATAGCCGCTGGCTTCTTGTTTCAGTTTTAAAAAGGCATTCACGTAGTCTGCGAAAATGCCTTTCTGAGTCTCGTTGCCCTTGTGGTATTTTTGTGTCTTGGGAAAGTGGTAAATTTCGTACACTTCTAACAGTTGGTATCCCAAATCCAGAGCTTTAAACAATTCCACGCTGACCCACGTTCCCTTCCAGGTGCGTTCTTCCTGAGTGTGCTGACAAGGTTGGTCTTGGTTGCACGTTTCGGCACAAGTACGGCACAAGAGAAACATCAGTTTTCCTTGGCAATGATGAGGTAAAACGGTATGGTACAGGTACGTGGGAGGCAAGACTTTACATTTGATCAATCCTTCGTATTGTCGAATATTTTCCACGTCGATGTGTTCCGTTAGCAATTGTGGGTGCCCTGCGGGAAAGTGACAATATTTGCACACGTACGGATACAGAGAACACACGTCCAAGTATTTGATTTCCTCTCCTTTCTCTTCGTCGGCTTGGTAGAGCAAACAGGTGGCATTCGTCCGTCCTCCGTACAAACTGTCCCTTGGGTTCAGTGGGTCCACCAGCTTGTAACTTTCCACGATGCGCTTTAACTCGGGATCGGTTTTCAATCGCTGATCGTACTCGTGTTCCCACATTTCTACCACTTGGTATCCTTGCTCTTCTAACTTCAAGCGTCGCTGACAAGTGGCCTGGTACAAGTCTTCCTTGGTCCGTTGTAAACACTGATTTTTAGTGTTAATTTGAGGGTAGCAGATAGGACAGCCGTGAAATAAGCACCCGTTAAACTCGTACACGATCTTGGGGTTTTCTAAGTCCCAGCAATCCACTGAATACCTTCCGACGGCTTTTTCGACTCCTCCGTTGCGAGCGTGTTGGATCCATTTGTCTGCCTTGTCACACAAGTAATGTAACCAGTGTAGGGCTTTGACCAAGTATTGACGTTTGACAAAGTTGATCGTTTGAGGACTTATGATAGCCAGGGTGTTTTCGGGCTTGAATCGTTGGCGGTACACTAAGGAACACGCTTTGGCAATGGTGCAGGCTTCTTTCAAAGATCGATCACTCCGTGTTCCATGAACAGTTCTCGAAATTTTCCACAGCAACGCCTTAAAATGTCCACGTCGGAACGACAATATTTTAACATTTCTTCCTGAAAGTCGAAAGGGTCCGAGGCGTGAGTCTGGTACCAAGCGTAGAAAGCTTCTCGTTCGGTACGCATGTTGTCAGGGTCATAGTAGTGAGCCTCAGGCAAATGAGGTAGAACGGCGTGTTGATTGGCTTCGGTATTGAAAAAGTGCGGAAAATAGCCTTTGGCCATTTCTGTCATTCCAAACGTTTTAGGCATGCGATTGAATGGCATGGCCAAATAACTCATCGAATCTTTAAACTGCACTTATCCCACTTGCATGGAAATGAGTTTGGCTCCGTTCAAAGTCACTTTCGGACGTTCGGTACTTTGTTCCGTATAGTATCTGAGAAGAAATTGTCCATCGTATCCCGAGAAATTGTGAGCCATCACCGTGGCATAGCGATGACAATCTCCGTAACGTTCGATGTCTTCTTGACTCCACGTTTCGTCGATAGGGTTTAAGATCCATTGGGCGAAATCGGCTAGAGTGTTTGGTCCCTGAAAGATTTTTTCACGTCCTCCAGGAATCTTGCTACAGTGAGTCAAGATAGGCTCTTGGATGCACTTCTCGCACGCTCGATGAGCCACGCAGAAATCAGGAATGTGAATGCCAGTCTCTTGCATGCATTCGAAATCGAAAAGATGAAATTTCCTTTCTTCTCGTCATGAACAGTGTCGCTTTTCCGTCGGTGATGTGAAACTTGTCGTTGGATTGTTGTACGTGTTGAATCTTGTCCATGACTTTGGAAGGTGTCAATTTTGCTGGGCTGCTAAACTCGATCCAAACGGGTGACTTGAACCTGTCGTGATGAATAGAAAGTCTCAATCGATCGTCTTCTTTGGCTTGACATTGCCGTTTCAATGTGGTTAACAAAGAATCCCACACATCAGTGATGAACCCTTCTGCTTTCTCCAACGGTACGTCGGACTTGAAATCTTTAAACTTCACCGCGTACGTGTAGGCCGTAGTTCTAAATTTTCTGGAGGAGCGTTTGTCCGTCTCTCGAACGTGATAGTACTTTTCAGGGTTTACTGATGGTAATGGACTTTGACTTGGTGTAGACTCTCTAGGCCTAGATTCTGGCTCACTCGTCTCATCTTCAAAATCGCTGGCATGAATTTGAGCCAAGACTTCAGCTACTGTGCGAGGCGATAAATCACGTTTCTGCCTCTTACTTTCTTCTCCTTTCTTTACGAAATGATGCGATCGTTTCATTTTGACTGCAAAAAGTCAAATGACTACATTTGAAACACTATGGACCCCTATATATCCATGTCAGACCAGTGCATATATAAAGAGCTGGTGCCTTACCTCTCAGTATTCACTTCGCTCTCAAACCGACAAGCACGATGGAAGATCCCACACAAACTGAACTTCTGATTAGAGCTTTGCGAGGTGTCATATGAAAGTTTTCTTCAGACAAGCCGACGGACAACTCTCCCTCCTTTCGAGATAAAAGTCAAGATACTTGCTACATCTGTCAGAAGAAAGGGCATTGGGCTACAGAATGTCCAGAACGTCACAAAAGCAAGACCAGTGGCAAAAGAGACAAAAGTTAGGATACCTGTTATCATTGTCAAGAGAAAGGACATTGGTGTTTAGAGTGCCCTAAGAAACAACAGGAGCAGGAGGAGGAGGAAGAAGAGGTACCCTCGGCAAAAGAAGAACCCCGACACGTTCAGAAAGAGAAGATAGAAAAGAAAAGAAGAGAAAAAAGTGAGGAAGAAGAGAAGGAGGAAAAAACTGAAAGTGAAGAAAATAAGAAAACAGAGAGTGAAAGAAGAAAAAAGACACAGAAGAAGTCTATGAACTTTTTAAAAAAGTGTTGTATTATGTTGTGTTGTGATATTGAATTGTAAATATTTATACCAGAATAGACTAGACTGAATAAAAACTTAAGTGTCTCCTTATTTTGATTGTTTAGAATAATAAGGGCCTACACTCATGCACTCACAACACGTACATCATAGGTTAAACAAGGGATTTTGAGTTTTAATTGATTTTGGCAAAATGAATAGTCTCTCTTTTCGAAAGAAGTGAGTGGTCCTGAAAAGGACCATTGGGTGTTTGTTTTTTCTTAGAACAAACTCAGGAACGAGAAGCAATCAACTTTAACTGCCTTAAGCCTTTGCCACGGCCAAGGCCTACTTGTGGACTTGCTCCTTTCAATGATTGGGTAGAAATCACTAGGGGTAGTATCTGTGGTGTAGTAACAGGGTTGGGCTGTTTGGCTCGGGAAGGTCTTTTTCTCTTGGATCGTAATAAAGAAGTCTGATACATTTGTTTCAGACTTCTTAACTAGGCCAAAATGTCCAAGAGTACCGTTACCGTTTGAGGTTCACTGTTCTCCTTCTCTCCTAGGCCTTGTTTCTTCTCTACTGCTTCTTCTTCCTGTCGTTTCCTTCTTGCCTCTTCTTCTTCTTCTTCTTCTCGCTGTTGCTGTTCAAGGAGAAATGCTTGTTCTGCCTCTTTCTTCTGCTGTAAAAATTTCTCCAATTCTTCTTTCTGTCTTTGTTTAAAATCCTCGACGTGTGGTAAAGAAGGAGAAAGTGGCGAAGGTACTGGTACCGGAACAAATTCTTGCGAAGAAGAGAAAAAATCTACTAAATTCCAGTTGAAATCAACCTCTTCTGGAAGTAGCGCTGTGTTAACTTTGGTAGCCGCTGCTATGCCATCGTTTTTCGTCTCCAATGCCGGTGCACCCCAATTCATCGTCTTCATTGTTTCAGTCATGTTTCACAAAACAAATGTTGCATCGATTCACTGCCCACAGACGCTAGCGCACCTATATAGGGAATGTGACGTCACAGGTAGCTCTCTTCGGATTGGAAGAGACACTCCGCGAAGTGAGTGAATTTTGTAACGCGTGTTGGGATTGGTGAATAATTTCAATCCGTTTCGATCCTCTCTTTCACTATAAATAAACGCGGTTCACTTCATTCCCTTCACCTGTTCTCGTCACAAAGATGTGGACAAACGTTGAATCGTCTACCCTTGTATCGTCGATGCTGTTCCGTACGGACTTACCTATGTATGTAAGATCATCATGGAGAATCGGTAGAATCACCGAGACAAGCGTTTGGAAAAGAAGGACCTATGTGGAAAGACAAGGCTGTCTGAAGCGAGTCCTCATCTACGGTCCAGAAGTTAGACGAAGTTTAAGAAAGAGAAGAAGATCAATGAGATGCCCTCTATGTTATCAGAATGGTGTTAACATAACAAACAACGGCCCTTTTCAGGGACACTCCACTGCCTCGAAAAGATTTGTTCTTTCTTGCCTAAAAAAATTTATTCGATTGTATAATTTATCTTTTAACTCACAAAAACATTATTCTCTTATCTAAAAATTTTTTTTAGTCAGTTGTATAATTTGTATAAGTTGTATAACACGAACGCGAATGATTCAAACTTTATATAGAAATGACACAGGTGGCATGACGTCACGGTCCTTGCTACATTGTTGCAAGTGTCCAGTACCGTGACGTCACCCTACCTGTGCCATTCCTCTTGTCCCTATACAAAATTTTCATTGTCCGTAGACAGTCCCAGGGTGTGCTAGTCGCTATACAAAATTCCCATTGTCCGTAGACAGTCCCAGGGTGTGGCTATACAAAATTCCCATTGTCCGAAGAGTGTCTCAGGGTGTTCTTTTGACCGTAAAAATCTTGTTCGTAGAGTGTCCGGGGTGGGTGGGGTGGGTCTGTAATGCTAATTCCCATTGTCCGTAAGGTATCCCACTATACTACTATCAGGCCTACAATGTCGCAAGCACTAGGTGTAGGTAAAATGACATTTGGCATGAAAAACGTACATAAGCAACGTGGTTAGAGACTGTTAAGAAACTGTTATTAAACTGTTAAGAATTGGTATCGAATATCAATTGTGATTCCATACCCATGAAAAAGACTTTTTTTCAGGAAAGCTTTTAAGACAACTACTTGACATAAACGCATTGTTTAAATTGTAGCACGACCCACCAAAGTGACAATATTACATAAATTTATCATTACCAATTTCAACGTCTGTTATTTTGCTTGTTTCTTCTGCTGTGATAATTGTTGTTGTTGTTATATTGTTTAACGCCATTTTTCAGCACAATATAGGCTATACATGGCGGCCAGTATAAATGGTCGAGGAAGAACCCGGGAATACCCCAGAAAGAACCAACGACCCAAGAGAGGCTACTGGCAAGCTTTCTCACGTACCCACATTGCCCGAGCCCGAGGCTCGAACCAACGCAGACAGAGGTGAGATGGCAGTGATTCGTAACGGTGAGCGCTTTAGACCACTCGGCCATTCGGGGCCCCCATGTGATAATAGCAATTGAAAATTCTACAAGAGCGTGCCCTAAGATTTGTATGTGAACATGGTACCAATAATTCCTATAAACTCTTAATTAAAGCAAAAATATCAGTCCTGAAGCTGTGTAAACATATTTCAACATACTATGATCCTTAGTTTTATCGTGGAATGGGAAAAACTAAAATTAATCTTTGCTTACACCCATTCCCCTTTCACACCACTACCGCCATCTGTACTGCCATGATGATGAAAACTGATAAATGTGCCACTGTTTTGTTTTAGCGTTCTATTATGTATACCGTCAAGTACCTTGCTATTAATCCTCTTTTTCCGTCTCTTTTTATACTATAATTAGCATCTCATGTTGTTTCTAATTCCGATCTAGCTTCCGTTTCATTTAAAGTACGTACACATTTAAGTGTATATGTTTCTTTTATGGCTTTAAGTATTAGAACGCATCCTTTCGACCCGTGCTTTATTTTTAAAAGTAAACGCACTTTTAGATACTGTCTCATTAAAAGTTTTTGTTCAGATAATCAATTTATCATAGTGAAATCATGCGTTATGATGTATTCGTATGTCTTGCAAAACATGTTCATTTAGTGTCCTTATTGTTTAACGTGATGACGGTAATTCCTTTAGAACATCATTAGAGTTTATGTTTAGTTGTTGTTTTAATAATTTGCACTTGTAACAAATCTTTTATTGTATCGTATCTGTATGAGATAAGAAATTAATGTTAATTTACACACTTGGTACTTTGTATTTTCTCCATTTTATTACTCTAGCATACATTTGATCAGTTAATTATATTAGTCCAGCCTTTTTAAAAGTGTATAAATGAAATGGATACCGTGAATCAATAAGGTATAGATTCTTGTTTTCCTCGATAAAAATCCTGGATTTGATGGTTTCACGGCAGGGTGTTTACAGAACTTCTAGACTGACATTGGGGAATTTGAAGTAGAAGCAGTTAGCAATGCATATAGCACTGGTTCTGTTTCAGCAATTTTCAAAGAGGAATTATTACTTGTATACTTACCAAAAAACAAGCCAAGGCAATATTTACTAGCGCCCAACTACTTAATGTCAACAGCAACCATGACTAACATCCTACATTGAACTGAATACAAATTTGACACAACAAGCTGACACTGATTTGGAGAAAGACTTTTTCCAATTCAAGAACAATGCTCTATTTGGCAAACATGATAATTTCTATGGCTAATCTAAACGAGAATAGTTAAAATATGAGCAGATAAAAATAACTTTCTTCAAATTTTAGAAAGATCTCTCTCAAAAACAAAATCGTATTAGCTAGATCTAGGAAAACATTTTTAATTTTCTTTCCGTTTCAACTTTTAAACTACTAAGGAATTATCATACATCATTCTCTCCGTGTATAATAGCCCATTCTTTATTATTTCGCCACGTCTATCTACAATATACAAGTAACATCATGGGGACAGCTCACTAACATGTTCAGTATTATTCGTTTTATCACATGTAAAGAGTTTTTTAATAACATTTTTTAAAAAGGGCATAAATTTGAAATGATACTTTAATCGGCTTTTTAAACTTTGAAACGAATAACTTCTTTTTTTGGGGTGGTGGTGGTAATATTATTTCTTGGCAATTTACGCATACAATCTTTAATGTGATTTTCTAACAATACTACTGATACGCATAATCTTCTGCATAGATGTTTTTTTTTTGTTTTTTGTTTTGCATCATAATGTTTTATTTATATCTGATTAATATTTACATATTATTGATTAAAAGATAAGGTTGTTTTTAAATTTTTTATCTCAACAACTGATCAATATTATTTTTCGGGGGGTGGGTGGGCCTTAAAAATCTCGAAGTGATATAATATCATCTCAGTCAAAAATATTAATAAATATTCCATTATTTGACTTTTAAAATTTACGTATTTCATTTGTTGAACCAGAAAATTTAGTATCGCTACAATGTCATTTATCAATGTAATTTTTATATGAAGAATTAAGGCTAACATTTGGTTCACAGCTGAATCTAATGATGCAAATACGAACCATTATAAACATCGCTTATCCTAACTTTGACATTAACGCATCCCTATTATAATTCCAGATCTTCTGGTAATTGGATAAAGTTATTTCTGTTAATTGACACATATCTTGATAATATGATCTCAATATATTTAATTGGTTTAATTTTTCCAATTAGAACCTAGTTTTATGAAATATTCAATTTCTTTGTGTATGTTTGTAAATACCATACTTAGACTATCACTAAAGTTAGATGATCCAAGTATAAAAGACGCTTTATTAGAAAATAAAAATATCCTTCCATTTCCTGTTTCCTTTAACCCTTTGCTTCCCATATGAAAATTTAACCTTCTTACCTGTGCCTCCCATATGACATTCACGACGTCATACTCTTGCTCCCCATAAAACCCCCCACATAAACTGTAAAGTAACGTCATCTTCAAAAAATTATATTCTCGCATTGCTGGAATAGCTTCAATATAACCGAATCATTTCCACCGCAAGTTAGCTTTTGTTATCAATGCCAGATTACCGTAAGTTATTATTTGTCATCATTTCGTGATAAAAACAACTACCGGTGCACAAGTTGCTTTGTTTTAAGCACAGCAACGTGTGCTTCGAAACTTTGAACATCACTGTAAACACCAATATGTATTTAATCAGCAAACTTGGTGACATTATTTTTGAAAATATTTAACTAAAACTTTTCACTGCCGTGTTCGCGTTATATTCTTCGTAATATCATTTTTAAGTCACAAGTGAACCTGACAAATGGCAGAAACGTAATAATGACGGACATCGCAGTATCTAGGCAGTACCTGTTCATTAAACAGGCCGTAATTGTAATTCGTTTGGCACATGCATTATGGAATATATAAAATTCATAGGAAACATGATATAAACATTCGGTGATTAAATATTCAGCTATTTAAAAAAAATAACAGTCGGAAATATATTACACAATGCGATGTTTGATAAATCTGTGGTTATAAGGTCAAGGTTGTTTTCTTATATCACTCATTTAGTGATAATAACATAGCCAAGCAAATCATATCTAACAAATAAAACATAATATTACCAGTCAATAGTAATTATTACAACCTATAATTATCAATATATTTTCTTAAACATAATTAAAATGTGTGTGGTCATATTAAGTAAATCCCTGTTTCTAAAAATAGATGCACCCACATGGCATGCGTGGCGCCATTTAGCTCTTGACTGTAGTGTGATTCGGTTGGAAATAGGACTCTATTTCATGCAAGGATGGACTTTAATGATTCATTTCATCGTCGATGAAAAACTCAGGTACTGTTTTGTCGGCAGCAATGAAATTAAGCATAAAAGTTTTGAGGTTATTATATCTTTGAAGCTTGAAATTATTCGTACTTTACGTGTTACTAATATTTTAGATTTTTCAAGCGCAATTCAATAGCCTTCACAAAAACATATTTTATCAAGTTATTCATTCACTTGGCTTCCTTTCCATACATGGGCTTATTAAAGGTTATTAAAAAAATTTCATGGTGAGTTCTTGTAATTTGTCATTAGTGATGTGGTTAAGGATATGTAAATCTATCTAGTAGACCTGTACATGTGTATATAAGAGAAATAAAAATGATGTTACCTAAAGATGTTCCATTGCATTGTAGAACTGATCTCGAATATAAATATCAACTACTTAGCAAATCACTTGTTCTCAGACTTTCATGTTGAGGAACAAAACAAACAAACATGACAATTAAAAAAAACTATCTACAATTGTATTGGAGCACGTCACAGCTACTCCTCTACAATGAACATGCTTTGATGAAACATACTGTGACATTCTATTCAGCATAGATAGACGTTCCAAATGACACAGCCAAATATGGTTTCTTTACGTCTCTTTTTTCCATGCTTGGTACATTATTTGCAGGTGGATTTTTTCCTTTTAAGTGTCTGCAGTCTGTGTGTCTGAATATTGTCCTGTGTCAATGGGGCTACAGATTTTCAAGTTTGTCATGGTTAGGGTGATCAGCAGGAAAGTTTGTGTTGTCATCATTTAGGTGTCGGTACTGGAGGAGTTTTTCAAACCTTCTGCGTGGCATTACATTTTTGATTCCTTCATTGGATAGAAACTTGTCATTTGACCAATAAAAACTATAGTCAGGAGCTTTGATTATCCCCATGAAAGATCAACATGCCAAGAAAGGCAGACATCTCAGGCACACTGGTCTCTGTCCAGTTTGCATCACTGATTTCATGATCAACATGTTGTTTAGCTGCATATTTATTTGTTTCACTTACAATCTTTTCAAAAAGTCCAACTGGAAAATATAATTGGAAATAGTCTAATTCTGGTGCTGTCTCCTGCAAATTATGTGATGGTCCTGAATGTTGAGTAAATGAACTTCTGTCAATTTCTTGCACGTCTGCAAACCAATTTGACTGATCATCATCAGTGTCACTCGAGTCTGATGAAATTTCAGTGTCGATATCTGACGACAGATTTTCAGATCCTTCGTCATTAAAGGCATCATTATTTATAAAATCTGGTATTTCGTCGGAACTGAATCCAGAAAAATCGTTTTCACTTCCAGATAAATCACTGTAATCAACAGACGAGGACGACATCGCCATGACGAAATCAGGGAATTCCCTTCGTAAATACAAAATGTCACTTCCGGTATCGTCTGTTATACGATTTGATTGAAACTTTGCATATTGAAATGAATGGAAGAAATTAACAACACAAACATTATTAATTTTGTTTATTATTTCATATGCCCTGCATTTATGGCAAATTTCGTGTTTTAAACACGATAAAGCTACATTAAACATTCCAATGTATGGCAGAGGACTTGACGTAATTTGCCGCGCATTCTAAGAATGTGATTTTCCACATAAAGAACATAATGACATTATTAATTTATAGTATTAATGTAAACTTCAGCATCATATTTGGAAAAAATTACAATTATAAGTAACTGACATATGTTGAAAAGGCCATAATATTTACATCGAATTCGAGGTATTACAATCGGCTAAGGACGCCATTTTGGATGCGGCCGTGGAAAACCCCCCTACGTATAATTGGTCGGTTAAATTTAGATTTTTATGTTCTAATGTTAGGAAAAACGTCATTAACATTGAATGTTAGTAAGAATGATTTATTATTTTTGACCAGCGTTTGGTTACCTCCCGGCGAATCAACATTTAATTGGAAGATGTAGCATATTCATAGTAGATACTGTGTAAAGCGTAGAACACGCGTAGATGGGGGGGCAAAGGTAAAAGCGTAGTTATGCGAAGACGGGGGGCAAAGGTAAAGGCGTAGAAAAGCGTACCTGGGGTGTAAAGGGTTAATACCTTTTTTCAAAATCCTACTTTGAACATAAGGTTATGCACTGATAATGCATAACTAACAATATTTCCATCTTCAGGCTTCATACTTTGGCAGAAATTATAAAAATCTTTCTTATAATTGTAGTGGTCAGGCACATCTGCAATATGACCATGAAGCAGAGACCTTTTAAAACTGCTGTTTTGAAAACGAATAGTGGCTCTTGGTGTTATTTCTTCTGGTAATATTTCTTCAGATATTGCTTCTTCTGTTTTTCTATATGTAGTTTACAAACACAAGTCCCGTTGGATGGTAACTTTAGTGTTAGGTGTATTAAACTTAATTACAAGCATTCGAATCTCTAAGGCATTTAGGCATACATGGGGAAACTTAAAATCCATTTCAAGATCACTAAAGTAACAAACTTTAAGTTTACAGAGGACTTTCGTCATCATAGCATTTGAGAGGGTTCACACATGGATTCTTATATAAGAATAGCAGAAGCTGCAAATTTAATTTGCTTAATCGGAGTAGAACAAATTAGATAGGGTGGTCCTCAGGTATATATATATA